>QLSS01000068.1:678855-755877 GCA_024372645.1 Trichomalopsis sarcophagae
GAAGATGTTAAATCGGATGATAGATCTAAGTCACCAAGTGTTGAAAAGGATTCTATACAGAAAGAAATATCACCAGAGTTGGTCACAGATTCGAAAGCTGAAGATAGATCAATTGCACCTAGTATTGAAAAAGATGCCGATAAGGAATATGTTACATCAGAAATAGTTGCAGATGTCAAGGCTGGAGACGAATCTAAGTCGCCAAGTGTTGAAAAAGATACGGATAAAAAAGCTATTTTATCGGAAGTAACTGGAGATGCTAAGGCTGATGATAGATCAAAATCACCTAGTATAGAAAAAGACTCGGATAAGAAAGAGGTGCTTTCGGAAGCAATTGGAACTGATAGATCTAAGTCACCAAGCGTTGAAAAAGAAGCTTTAAAGAAAGAAATGTCACCAGAGTTAGCCATAGAAGCAAAAGCCGAAGATAGATCAAAATCACCCAGTGTTGAAAAAGATGCAGATAAAAAAGATATTTCATCGGATATAATTGCAGAGGTCAAGTTCGATGATAAATCTAAGTCACCAAGCGTTGAAAAAGATGCTGTAAGCAAAGAATTGTCACCAGAGTTGGTCGTAGACGCAAAGGGTGCTGATAGATCAAAGTCACCTAGTGTAGAAAAGGACACGGATAAAAAAGATGTTTTATCGGAAGTAACTGCAGATGCGAAGGTTGATGCAAGATCTAAGTCACCAAGCATTGAAAAAGATGCTGTAAAGAAAGAAATGTCACCAGAGTTGGTCGCAGATTCGAAAGCTGAAGATAGATCAAAGTCACCTAGCGTAGAAAAAGATGCAGATAAGAAAGATGTTACATTGGAAATAGTTACGGATGTCAAGGCAGGAGTTAAACCTAAGTCACCCAGTGTTCAAAAAGATACGGATAAGAAAGATATTTTATCGGAAGTAACTGGAGATGCTAAAGCTGAAGATAGATCAAAGTCACCTAGTGTTGAAAAAGATGCAGATAAGAAAGATGTTACATCAGAAATAGTTGCAGACGTCAAGGCTGGAGATAAATCTAAGTCGCCAAGTGTTGAAAAAGATACGGATGAGAAAGACATTTTACCGGAGATAACCGCAGATACTAAGGCTGATGATAGATCTAAGTCACCGAGTGTTGACAAAGATTCTATAAAGAAAGAAATTTCACCAGAGTTGGCCGCAGACGCAAAAAGCGATGATAAATCCAAATCACCTAGTCTAGAAAAAGACTCGGATAAGAAAGACGTGTTGTCGGAGAAAGCAGCTGATGCCAAGAGTGCTGATAGATCGAAGTCACCTAGCGTAGAAAAAGATACGGATAAGAAAGACCTTTCGTCAGCTGTTACTTTAGATACGAAAGCTGACGAGAAATCAAAATCACCTAGCGTTGAAAAGGATGTTGAAAAGAAAGATATAACAAATATAACTGCAGATGAAAAGGCTGATGACAGATCTAAATCACCAAGTGTTGATAAGGATAGTCCAAAAAAAGAAATTTCACCAGAGTTTGTTGTAGACATGAAGGCCGACGATAAAGCAAAGTCATCTCATGAAGAAAAAGACTTGGATAAAAGAGATATTTCATCAGAAGTAACCGCAGATGCAAAAACTGATGATAGATCTAAATCCTTAAGCGTTGAAACAGAAACTGACAAGAAGGAATCGTCACCAGTTTTAACTTCTGAGACAAAGGCTGACGATAGATCTAAGTCTCCTAGTGTAGAAAAGGATGACAAGCAAGATGCATCACCTAGTTTGACATCGGATACTAAGATTGACGATGAATCAAAATCACCGAGCGTTGAAAAAGAAACAGAGAAGAAAGAAATGTCCGCAGAGTTGGGAACTGATGCTAAGGTTGATGAAAGGTCTAAATCTCCAAGTGTTGAAAAAGACGCTGATAAGAAGGTGATCTCTGAGTCGTCTGCGGATATCAAAACTGGAGAGCAAACGAAATCACCTAGCCCTGAAATACAGGATTCAAAAGATGATGTGAAGCTCGATCGTTCTAAATCTCCTAGTGCTGAGAAAGATTCTGATAAAACCATTGGAGTTGATGGTTCCGTGTCTATTGTCAAATCCAAGTCGCCAAGTATTGAGAAGGATACCTCTAAAACGGAACTATTAACAGCGGCGGCTGCGGACGTGAAATCGGACGATCGATCCAAGTCACCTAGTCTTGAAAAAGAAAAAATTGAATCCAGGTCTAGCATTGTTGAAGACAAAATTGATGATTTCTTTGACAAAAAAGCATCGTTAAGCCTTGAAGGTGATAAATTAGCAGAAAAAGAACCTGCAGTGCAACAGGTATCGATATCAGAAGATAAAGCTCAAAAATCGCGATCACCAAGTGTATCTGGAGATTTAAAATCGGAAGCACTTGATTTCAATAAATCAAAGTCCGTTAGTCCAATTAGCGAAAAAACACGAGCTGACATTTCTTTACTTGATACAGCCGATGAGCGGAAGTCCTCGATCGCTAGCATAGAAAGTCATGCCGAAGAGAAAGGCAAAGATCGATCTCGATCGCACAGCCTATTCGATACCGGCGATAAAACTCCATTGGTGCGATCGAGAGCAGCGAGTTTGTATGAAGATAAAATCGTTGACAAACTAGGTGTTCTCGAACACGCTAAAGATCCGCTAGGACATGCGCATGACGTATTCGAAGAAACGGATGAACTGCGACTGTCTCAAGAAGCAATTGACAAATTACACGCGCCTGACTCGAAAGAAGACTCGGCGCATAAGCAAGATGTAACACCTGAAATACGCAAGGCTATTGAAGATTATATATTCAGCGAATATGTCAGTAAGAAGAAATTGATAACTACATCTACTATTTATGAAATATCGGTCATTTACAACATTGACCAACACATCATTATGAGAATAATTAACGAAATTATTTCTCACCAGAGGATTAAGCGAGAAACAATCGTAGATTATGATGACACAGAGCACGAAGAAACGAATCAAAAGTTATTAGATGACGAAGAAAAACTTACGAATTATATCAATGACGAATTCATTTCTAAAAAGAAGAAGATTGACTCGAAAACAGTCGACACGATAGCAAGTGTAAAATCTGTTTCTAGACACTTGGTTATTCTCGTCATTGAAAATATAATATCTTCAAGAAGCCTTAGGCGCGAATCGATTGTTGACGGTGATTTCACGGAAAGCCACGATTCTAGTCAAAAAGAAGATTCTCATACCAGTACAAACATAGTCTTTGACAAAGACAGCAGCTCTAGGAAAGAATCGCTTTCCGAGAGTTTGAAACCGTCTGTCGAAGCAAAAAGTATGAGCCCGAGTCCAGAACCTTCTTTGACTTACAAATTAGGTCGACCTGATCCTCACATCGATGAAGAAATTACTATTTCTGAAAACAAACGTATAGAAGTCGAGTCGCTATTGATCGACGAGTACATAACTCGAGGGATAAAAATAACGGAAACTATTTTGGAACAAATCGTGACGAAGACGTCGTTACCCAAGTACATTATCATCGAAATAATCGAGGAGATTTTAATCAAGAAGCACCTTTCGAAAGATGCCATTGCCGACAAGTCGATATTCCACGACGACGACGACGACTCGCAACACAAATTGGAGTACGAAGGAATGGCAACGCCAGAAATCGGTGAACGCAAATCATCGGGATACTCGACGCCGGACACGCGGAACTACGAGGTCGGATTAGAAAAGGGTGGACAGTACGCTGACTACGAAAGTCCATTCCACAAGGCGTTCATGGGTGGTATGACGGAGATCCGCACCACACATATAACGACGCTTTCTGGAAAATCTACCCCTGATTTCGGACAACGTACCGAGACTCCTGAATCCATTTCCGAAACCACCGATAACGCAAAAACGACAATCACGAGTGTGCCTGGTCAATTCGAAAGCACAACTGGGGATGACAGTCATCCGACGTCCAGTGCAAGTCAATCGAAGACGGAAGAAACGGTGCAGGAATCGGTTAAAACTACTGAAGAAACTCACAGCCAATTGCCAACCGGTGAAACCGTGGTGGTTCTGAAGACGACGCAGATAACCACTTATCCCGAGGAGATCACAAATATCACAAAAGAGTTTATTACTCGTGAAAGTATGTCGGACGAAGATCCCGCGAAGAAGCAGATGGTCGAACAGGAGGAATCAGAGACGATAACCAAGGTAATCAAACACGAAGTTGTTCACATGACAGGAGAGCCTGTGATAACGAAGCGAACCTCGATCTCCGGCGGTGACTTCAATCAGGAATTCATAACCAGGGAGACAACCAAGACAATCACTAGTCAAGAAGATATAGACCCAGTATCCTTATTCGATACGTTCGGAACGACAGGCGCACGAAGGAGCGTCGATGACACCGAAACCAGTTTAGCGTTCGACGGTAAAGCAGCAGACATGCCATCGACGATTTCACCTAGTGCCGTCAATCTCGAAGAGAAGCTCATCTCATTGGATTCTCATCCTAGCGATACATCAAAAACACCGACTTCTAGCATGTCCGGCCATGACAGTAAAGCAGACTCGAGCTTTGTGCACGAAGAGAAGCATACGACTTTCTTCAGCAAGGACTTGATGGATCACACGATTCCTGAACAGCTGGAACAATCGGCCTTCCCACTAATCAGAGATTTAATAACCGACGACAAGAGTTACTCCGGAAAATCGTCGCCAGATGTCTCGTTACCGAAGGACATCGTGTACGGTGGCTCCACAGGAAAGTCAACTCCTGACGTATCCATGTCTCCGTTGATGCGCGACGGAAGCATGATGCAATCCCATCTCCAGTCGGGTCGATCCACTCCCGACAAGAGATCCGACAGGGGTTCGCGAACCGCTACTCCCGAAGGTTTCAGATCGGGCGACGTCATCCGCACGATAATCACGACCACTCGGACGATGAGCGACGACGGTGAGATCATCACGACAACGCAGGAGGTGACCGAGGCGACGAACGAGAAAGGCGAGACCATAGTAATAACCGAAAAGACTGACGTTAAAGTTGACGAAAGATTGCCGGAGACGAAGCCGATCGATATCCAGCGAGCACCCAGCGCAAGCTCGGACAAGGATTTCGATCCGACCAGTCCACGAAGCGACTTGAGCAGCGGACACAGTAGAGCGGCGACGCACATGTGGGGCAGCAGCGACGAGCGTCACACTTACTCCGACGAGGAGCAGTCCAGCCCACCATTCTCATCTTCACCCTATCACCAAGACTCGTCGGTCAAAGAAGGAACGTTCAAAACGCCCGACGATTTCGCGAGCGCAGCCATGAGCAGTAGTTTCTACGGCGAACTGCCCGAGGAATCGATCCACTTCCACACTAGCACCCTAAGCAAAACCGTACAACAAGTCCTTCCAGAAGGCGAACCGGATGAGTTCTCGTTCAAGAAGTTCACCGTCGAGAAGGAATTCGCCGGTGGCCACTCGGACAAGGGCTCGAAGAAGTACGTGGACGAGGCCGACCTCGACTTCGAGAAAGCTCTGACGGAAGAGAAGGGCGAGCACGACCGAGGCCAGGCAAGCTCCGTTTTAGGAGCAGCAGGTGACTTCAGTCAGGAGCTCGAGAAGTCCTCCGATCAGAGCAAGGCTCATCCGGCCGACGACAAGAACGATCCCCTGGCCGGCTGGGGAAGTCCGCTTGGTCTGCCCTCGCCAAAGGCACCTAGAAAATTCAACCTGCGAAGTCCCATTCAACCTTGCAGCTCCGCTGACTTGAGTCCGGACAGCCTTAACTTCGACGTCATCAACGACTGGGGCGAACCGATGAGATTGCCCTCGCCTGCGCCGACCCAGGCCAACGAGGTCTCGAACAAGGGATCGCCCGGTACTCCCAAGAAGGAGAAGAAGCAGCAAGCGAAGAAGGTCCTGTCCGAGAACATCAAGAACAAGAAGCGCTCCGAGAGTCCCAGCAAAAACGAGAAGAGAGCTAAGGACTCGAAAAACAAAGTACAACCGGTTTACGTGGATCTGACCTACGTGTCGCACCACGGCAACTCGTTCTACACGGCCTTGGAATTCTTTAAGAAGGTTCGGGCACGCTACTACGTCTTCAGCGGTACCGAGCCCAGCCGCGAGGTCTACGACGCGCTTCTAGAAGCCAAGAAGACCTGGGAGGACAAGGATTTGGGTAAGTGGTTCATCTATTTGACAGCAAAGTTTGGCATAGCCCCCTTGAATAACGTTACCGATCGCGTGTGCCCTCGCAGAGGTGACGATGATCCCCACGTACGACACCGATACACTAGGCTACTGGGTCGCCGACAACGAAGAGGCTCTGGCAGCTCACCACATCGACCTCTCGCCATCGGCGTCGAGATGCACGATCAATCTCCAAGACCACGAGACCAGCTGTAGCGCCTATCGACTGGAGTTCTAGGTCTTCGCGGTCTGTCCAGCGATCATGGTTGAGTTCAATAAGCCGTGCGAGTTCAGGCCTAACTCCGACGACTCGAAATGAGAGATGAGATATACATAAATATGCAGAATATATAATACGATATATTCCTTATTCACACGACACACTACTCGGGCCGATACAATCGTCATAATTCCGCGCCAGCTCGATTCTCGGCTCTTTAGGGTAATATATATATATATATATATATATATATATTATTGAAAGAAGAAAAGATGAAGCAAAACAAACATGAAAATTGTACTACACGCTAAACGCATTATCCAAAACTCCCGTCCTCGTGATGAATTTTTTCGAGAGAGAGTCTGTCGTACTCATATACCGACGAACTGATACACTGAACCGTCACGTAATTTACGATGAGTCGATAAACAAGCCGCCCTTGAACATTTTCATTTGCTAATCTACTTATTATACATGTATATTTTTAGCCAACTTGTCCGAGTGCTCTTTAGCTGACTCATTTTTTCGGCGCTTTTATATAATATGCGAGTTGTTAAATATTAGCAAAATGAACCTTATACGAGCGCGAGAGCGAGAAAGAGGGGATAGGGTATTAAAAAACAATTGAAAAATCGCGGAACGCACGGGAAGGCGACGAGAGACACACACATGCGCGAGCATGAGTGATAATAGCGAATCTGGCATCCGGGACTAGTATATGTCTATATGCTCATGATGATCGTGATGTGTCCTCGGCAGGGCTGGAGATATGATGCACCAAAGTGACCTCAAAGTCGAACTTGTTCGATATACAGAACGCGTGATTCACATCGGAGATGAGAGAGAGAGAGAGAGAGAGAGAGAGAGAGAGAGAGAGAGAGACGAGAAGAAATAGTTATATTTACCTATAATATAGCGTTGTTTAATCCCGGATGCCAATTAACTTTATTGTCGCGCCTGCTAATACGACTGACTGTATTAAGAGAAAGAGAAGAGAAAGAAAATTATAATCGATGCGCATCGCGTCTGTTCCCGTGATTTCCTTGCACAAAGACTCCTAGACGATATTCCGTCTTCCTTGTCATACATGTCGATGCAGCAGCCGGCATAGTGCACAATGAACATTCCCTATAACGTATATTTGCGATGAAGCTTAGCGAACTCTTAATCTACTTGATGCTCGTACAATTTTTGAACCATTTATCTAACAAAAAGTTTAAAAAAAAAAGAAAAAATACAAACCAAGCCAAGTATAGCTGTCCACATGTCGGTTCGCGAGCTGCTCGACGCGTCTACATGATTATCGCTTTTAAACGACACTGGGAATATATTATGCTTAGATACAATCGCCAATGTTTTGATTTATAGATGAAGGAAGCGATGAGAAAAGTTAAATAAACTTCGATTAATGGGTTAAAGAGCCAATGCTAAGACGTAAAAAAACCCTATGTGCGCATACGCCCCGTCTCATTATATAAGATATTATAGTTTCTCGGCGTATACGCATCGAGTGTCTTTTTCCTATAAAATTACTACCAGCTAATTACGATTATTGAAATGAAATAATAATAGTAATGTCTTGTCACCGTAAATGTCTATGCGTAAAGAAATTCACCCACACACAAACACACACACACACACACACACACACACACACACACACACAAGCTCGCATGACCTAATTATGAGAATAAAATGTTGACAGTGTAGAAATCTTTCGACGAGATTTTCCCAGAAGGAATTCGACCATCCGATGAATCTCTTTTGGCGAAATCGTATCGGAAATTAATCGTGATTCGTCTTATAACTTTAGAGGGAAGTACGTATAACTTTATCTATGTCGTAAACCCCCGATGTTCTAGAGTTGCGAAAAAAAAAAAATAAAATAATACAATTGCTGTCGTGTGTGACAAACATTAAAAAATATTGATATGCACGTCACTGTCACGTACTCTATACCCCGAACTAAAAAGAGACTCAATTAAATAAGGACAAAAAAAAAGCATAAAAAAAGAATCACAAAAAAATATATTATGTAATAACGTGATAGACGATCGTAATCAGTGAAGTAGGACACGTGTTGCTGCGAACCAATGAAATACTTTAATTCTTCAAACCGAACCATCCATCCAGGCGATACAAAACCAAAAATGTCCACATATGTTTGGGGAGTAATAAGCGCGATAACGAATGTCGGAAGACATGATCGAGAGTCGACCTATATATTATATAGCCACACAGATGATCCGTAACTTCAAAGTCGTAGCGTTAATTTGTAGAACACGTTGGTGAAAAACGAAATAAAAAAAAAACAAAGCGATATGCAAAGCAAGGCAAAACGAGCGATTAAACTTTTATACTTGAAACGCGTTTGTCAATGATGATTCCGCGGTTTGAAAAAAAAAAAAAAAAAAAAACTGCTGAGAGGGAGAGAGGTATGCGAGAGATAAGGGCGACGAAGATTTAGCATGTACCGATGACGATAATGACAAGTGAGAGAGAAAGAGGGACGATAATGATGATGATAATGATGATAATGATGATAATGAGGAAAAAGGCGACAGTAGCTATGCGAGTGCACTGTTAAAATCAAAAATGAAGCAAACCATCGATAAGCTCATCGACGTTTTCAGGCTATCGGGTTTTCGTTTGAATTTTCATTATTCTATTCGATTCGTTACGTGCGTTTGAATGTTTAACGTTATGAATATTATTATTACAATTATTAAAAAAGAAAAAAATGTATAAGTGAAAGTCTCCGAAGATATATTAGTCGACGCGATAGCGAAGGATCGATCATCCTTCGCTGCTATAAACGTGTCCATATTATGTAATTCGAGTCTTTTGCGAATATATCCCGGCAAGACACGGTCGTTGCTCGTTCGCCCGGATAAGCCGAGCGCAGCTTTGCTTTTCCGGTTATCGCTTGTTATATAAACCTAATACGTGCACGCTTTACATATATTACATATTATACTTGTATTGCGCGCGCGCGCTGACGATGATGGACCCTAGAGATTTTAAAGTGATGAAAAAAAAAATAATAATAATAATAATAATAATTAAAGAAAATAACGTCGAAGCGAGGAGAGATGGAGGGAGAGAGGTGGGAGGGACGCCTGGTGCCCGAGCGTATATTAGTGCGCTGGACGCGCCTCATTTAATAGTCTAACAAAAGTGCGATTTTTACAATAGGGACGTTTACGGTGTGTGATGATGACGATGACGATATGAGAGTATGGGAGGGAGAGGCGGAGGGGGAGACAAACGGAGAATTGTGATTATAAGCGAAGTCAGGCTCGCGAGAGAGTTTGATCTCGTTCAAGTTATATAGGGAAGACCTAAGCTTAACAGTTATTGGTGCCGGACGTTGCCACTTTGCCGCGAGCACACGTTTGCAGTCGGACACACAGACACACAGAGACATACAATACAGATTAAATTCCGTGAGATTATATCTGAGTAAAGTTGGTTTTTCTATTTTGACGATTATAACGAGATTAATATTATTGATTGACGATAATAGCGTAGTCATAGCAATACGTGTACATTACGATACGTATATACTCATGTTGTGTCGGAGTATTACATCTCTATTATTTTTTTTAATTATGTATATTATACCGTATATGATATATATGTACATTGTATAACCGTGGCGAGGTATATAAGGGACCAATAACTGGGAGGCTTATCCTAGGTAAGTTTTTTACCGCCTATTTTTCAGCTGGCCTTAGGGAAACCCGTACGCAATTATACCGCATTATTTAAATTATTTTCTGCCCGTTTTCTCTCTCGACTACATGATATAATACATGTATAATACATGCCCATACGTAAAAATGAATAAATACGCGCATACGTACGATTCATTAGTTAGATATAATATTATGACTCACGTGTAAAGAGAGATTTATTATTACGATTAATTTGTTCTCGTATATGATTGTTGCTTAAAGAAAGAGAGCTGGACGAGGACATAAAATGCCTGCATTTTCGCGCGAGTTATGTTTTTCGAACTTAAAGAATAAGCATATATAGCGATTTTCTATATACGAGAAAGATACATAAGTATACTTATTATATTACGCGAATTGTTTACGATTTATGATTGGTGTCATCATGATCATCATCGTTCTCCTTAATTCGCGATAGAGAAAGAGAGAGAGAGAGAGAGAGAGAAAGAGAAAGAAAAAAACCAAGCTTTTTATAACGTGCATTACATTGCAAAACAAAAAAATGCGTATGAGATGGGAGAGTATATAAGCGAGTGCGAAAGAGAGAATGAAAGCGTAAGCGCGAGCGAAAAAGGAAATTGATAAGGTCGACGTGGTAGACGAAGCATGTAACTGTGTATTTCTGTATTATTTATATTAACGAGTAATAATTGACCAGCTATTTAGGTAGGGTGATGTGGAATAACCGAGAACAAAAACAAGACTAATAACAATGAGACACCCCCTTTTTTGTTTGCCTGCGAAAACGAGGAGGAACAAAAAAAAAAAAAAAGAGAGAGAGAAGTAACGAAAAGAAAAAGAGAGCTGAGAGCATGATTAACAATAAACCAATTGAGTACCAATGAAATTATAAAGCGGGGAGGAATATTTAATTATACAAAAAAATATATATGACGAAAGCGGGAGGAGAGAATCAGGAGCGAGCTTTGATAAAAAAAAAAAACAATTAATAAATATATGATAATGCAATCGATGAAGGAGATGTGTGGCGGAATCCGATGAAAGTCAAAATTTCTTACTTGGAGTATGAGAAAGAGAGAAATGAAATGGTGAACACCCGCACTGCAACCCCGAATATCGCGATGCACCGACCGGGGATATGGGAACGAATTTGTACTATACAAGAGCTTCGAGTCTACGCACGCGCTCTTACGCTAAGCGATGATGCGATGATTGATGAAAAAAATAATAATAATAATAATAATAATAATAATAAATCGACGATTAAAAAAACGCGGGCTAATAAAGCGCCATAATTCGATTTCGCATGTAGTAGCTGTTGCTTGATAAAAACAAATTCAAACAAACGCTTCTTGAACTCTTGCATGAGCCATTGATTTTCGAGAATCTTCGAGAGGTGAGAGAGAACGCTTATATTGTTGCGTGGCTTAGATATATTGTATATTACCTACTCTTATTGTTTACCGACTTTCCGTTGTTCAGTAGGGGGCGAAGCCCTCCGCGAGAGAGACGTTTCGAAAATGCTCGAGATTCTAGTCAGCGAAAAACAGAAAGAAAGCCCTCATACGCGCGATGTTTTCCTAATATCATTATTAAAGTTATATCACACGTGAAAGATAAAGTCATCTAGTCATTCGAATTTCTAAAGGAAACGATTATATTCTTGTTATATTATCGCTGTAGGAGTTATTACTTATTGCTTATATATGAGAAGAGAAAAAAAAAAAAAAATAAATGAAAATATAAATGGAGGTAAAAAAAATGCCAAATTCTCACCATCTTCGGTTCTCATTCCTCGAAGCGCACCGTCGCATCGCGTTTTCGAGTAACGAATTAAAACTTACTGTGGAGTGTTCATGGTGCTATATGATTATTATAATAGAAATAATAATGTTATGCTATATGATAAAATTAATAATATAATAAATATAAACTATACCTAATCGAGCGTCTTTCTTTCAACCGTCCCTCGCATTACCCATTTCCTTTTGTTCCATATAATATATTATCTGTAAACTTGTTTGAATAGAATGTTAGTTGTCTTACATTGGAAAAATAGAAACGCACTAATGAAAATTGTTTAAGTTTAAAATATACATCATGTATTATGCGTGTAAGATGCGACGGTACGATGTCCGTCGCAAGGCTGCTCTTTTTCCGTACAAATAATAATTGCATTTTGAAATAAGGAAAGAGAGTTAACCGTATTTGAATCTACTCATTTTCCGACATTCCCGAATAACCCGATTCGGGTTGATCTATACTAGCGGTCCCCCCTCTGAGATCCAGGCCGGAATCCGGAGGATTATAAATTACGGTGACTTGAAAATTTGTTTGCGGATTTTGCCACGTCACAAAGATATAACATGTGGACTATAACTAACAAGTCGTAATAGCTGCATTTGTTCATAATAATACAACTTGTTTAAAAAAAAATTCTTTATAATCTCTACATTGCAACATTCAGCATCATCAGTGCGAGCAGTTCAATGGAATTCAAAGGAACAATGCGAGTAATGCACGAAAATAAAGATAATAGTAATAAAACGTATGTATTATGTATATTCGTATTGAAGTAGAAATACTGAGTAACGTATATTAGATCGATAAAACACACTGGATTTAAAATAAATATTCTCATGGAAAATGAATAAACTTTGCGTGCGGCATACCATAACCGCATCTCGTATATATCACGTCACGATCTCCACTCGACGAGCACATCTCGCGCTCTAAATGATAAAAGTTTTCATATTACAGCCACTATAACAGAAAAAAACAGTCTTTTCAATCGTCGAAGCGCACCACACACTTTTCAGAATCTCATGTCGTCGGGCATCTTGACGAAGTAAGCGACCTTGTCCTCGGCGACCCTGTAGTTGTGGATCCACCTCGAGCCCTTCCTCAGGCTCTTGTCGATGCCGTCCTTCCAGACACCCGCTGGAAGGTACACCTCGCGTTGTCGACTTCCGGAGTGGAGTATGGGTGCGACGATCAGCTCGTCGCCCACCGAAAACTCGTCGACCACCAGATGGCAGGCCTGATCCATGGGGTCCAACATCCATAGAGGCCTGATGATTGGCAAGCCTGTGTCCAGGGTGACGTTCGCGTATTTCTTCAGTAGGGGAGTCACGGTTTTCTGTCGTAGGGTCGTGAGACTCTTGGCGATCTCGAGTACCTGGTCGTCGGAGTACTTGCTCGGGAGGTGGGTGAAGCGGATCACCGGGAGGAATGTCGAGAGCTGCAGCCATCTGGAAGTAAGGATGATTAATTTTTTTCCTTGTGAGCTTTTTATCGATTATGTCAATATTTGAGTTATGAATTATTCCACCTGAGTCACATGATGCACAGACGTTATATGGTTTTTAAAGATAAAAGACTCACCTAATGTAAAGCTCCTTCTCCGGCAGAGTAACCTCGTAGTCGTTGTCCGGATTGTTGTCGGACATCGGCAGAGCGACATCACCACCCACAGCACCAGGCATGATGAACGGATACCCAATGATCCCGTAACTCAGCACCGTTGGGATCACAGTTTTGATGGCCTTCCATGACGAAGGGAACGGCGGTAACGACACGAACACTGGAGCCCTGGGCCGGGCAATAGCACTGGACACTCCGATGACCGGTACCGAACCCAGGATCGAGTTGACAAACAGGCTCTTGTAGTGGTCCGGGTTGGTCAGAGGTTGTTCGCACTTGTAGTAGTGCGGCATATCCTGAGCAGTTCCCAGGTCCAGGTAGAACGAGTCCACGTGGTACTTCTCCTTCAGATCTTCCAGCTTGCTCTGGATCCAAGGTAGAGTCTTGTTGTTGGTAATGTCCAGTACTCCAGCACTGTTGACCTTGTGATACCTCGTGAGGGCTGGTATCCTGGGGTCGCTACCGCGTTCGGAGATGAGGAGCCTATTGCTGACGGCGTCCTTGAAGTTCTCGGACTCGGTGGAGATGAACGGCTGGACGGTGAAGACGATGCGGAAGCCACGTCGATGGATCACGTCGATGGTGTCCTTCATCGACTTGAAGCGTGTCTCGTCCAGCACAAAGTCACCCGAACTCGGCTGCCATTCCTCGCTCAGCAGTACGTGTCCCTGTCGAAGGAAACCCAGGGCTATGACATCCTCTGTGTAGTTGTAGATGTCAGCCTCGTTGGTCGGCGATATCTGCCAGACCGGTTCGGTCAACAGCGAGTGAACTGCCTGGAGTTCGTCTGGCTTCAAACCGTCCCAGAGGAACTTTTCGGCCATCGACGAGTGCAGGTTCTTCATGTTGTCCGTCGAGCAGATCGAGTAGTTCAATTGGGGATACGGCGTCAGGTGGTTGATGAAGGCAAACGCATCGTGCTTGGCCATCAGGCACAGCTCCTTTTTCTGGGTCACATTGAAGTTGATGGACACGTAGAGCGGCGTTTCTGGGTCAACGGTGATCGTCGCCCCCTTCGAATTCAGAAAGTACCGCTTCAGAACGTTCCCGAACGGATGCTTCCTGATATCCCCGGTGATGAAAGGACTGGGCTCGAGTCTTCCCTGCTCCAGAGGATACGCCATGTTCTGGATCTGACCCGCACCGTACCAGTGTCCCCTTTTGTCCGACCAATCGAAGCAGTCCTGCGGGTTGACCCCGGGACTCAAGGCTTGCCAGGTCACGTGGTAGCAGTTCATGTTGTCGCGTTTCGTGTGGCCCAGATAGAGTCGCGAATGCTGTAACCATTCCAGGCAAACCTTGTCCTGACGCTGATGCTGCGGCAGGCAATTGAAGACACCTGTGTCCGGAGGAATGCCGACTCCGAGGCGCGCAGCTATTATCTCCACGCCCATGTTGTTGTATACGTGCATGACCCTCTCGTTCTTGTTGAACCTATCGCATTTTATCATTGCTGTGCAAAGCTCTTCAATTTCGAAGTTTCGAGGAAAAAATTCGAGTCACCTGAATTTGTCGAAGTAGGCTCGCTGCAGTACATGCTGCGTGTAGTAGACGTGGGCGAATCCGACGAGGAATACGACGCAGAGAAAGAGAAAGCCGACGAAGCCTCGTAGCCTGATAAACAAACGAAAATTTGCATAACTGGCTGCTTCCACAAGCATAACGTATTTTCTGTTCTAAATTCCTCCAACAACAGGCTGTACGCACAGACGCTTGCAAGAGAATCGACCTTCCTCCAAACACCCGATCGCAGCGAGTATGGAAAGTTTTGAGAGATTAAAAAAAAGCTGAATCAAAAGCGTGAACCACATAATACCTGTAATCAGCATTCTGTCGTTTCTTGCTGCTCCTCAGCGCGGCGGGTATAGTCCACTGGAGTTTCTCCTTGAGCAAACTGCTGATGCTGTTGACACTGGTGATGGTCGAGTTGGTGCTCTGGGCGTTCGGGTAATCCATGTGGTCGTTGGTGAGCTTCCTCGAGATCGTCGGCGATGGAACGTTGCTTCCCGCCTGTCGCTGCGACGACTGCAGCGGTATCCTGCAAGAAAAAAATTTTCCCTCTCTCAACACTCGCACTTTTACCACAGATTATATTCGAGTCTCCGCAGCAATACTACGTGGTAACCTCTGCACGTCGTCCAGTACTGCCATGACGAACGCTTTTTTCTCTTTCGCGAGAAACCGGTGCTAATGAACGAAGTGCCGAGAGTGACGCTCGTCTCTCGACTGTACAATACACACACACACACACACATATGCAGACTCGGCAGTGGGAAAGCAAACTCTCGCGCGCGGCTCTTATCATTGTGTCCACCGAGGAATCGTTCCATCCAACCGCGCTAAAGTACGGAGCGAGTATCGGTAAAATTTACTCCATATTTATTACCTCTGCAGCGACATGGCATTGCCGACGTCGTATCTCGGGATCATCGTTGATGCGATCGCACCGATGCACCAGCTTCTTAACCCTCGCTAACGACCTTCGAACACTCGGCATCGAGCGAGTCAATGTCGCGAGGCAACGAGAGCCATTCACTGGAGAACAGCTGCGCTTTTCGAGATGCGTACGAACCGACTTGATTCGTAAACAAGCCGAGACTAAAGCGTATAGGAATGAAATCGCGTATACGAGAAGGGATAAAAAAGAGAGCTCAGAGTTCGGCGATAATTTAAGTTTCCGATAGTGCCGCGTTTTTTTTTTTTTTTTTTTTTTTGTTCTCGCTCTCGTGATCGCGTTTATGCTTATAGACGTAAACAAGAAGAATCAGAAAAGTTAGAGAGATTACGCATACTTGGAGGACTCCTCGTCGTTCTCCTCATCTTCGGTCTCCGAGCCCAAAGTGCTGCCGTTCAGAGTCGAGCCGCTGTTGCTGAAGGTCGCACTGCTGTCGCTCTCGCGTCGCGAGTACTTGGACGAGACGCCCTGAAATGAGAGATTCGTCATATCAGCTATAAATGTCACATTTTACCGAAGATCCAATAATAATAGAGCCCGGAATAAGCGTAGGTTTTCACGATTCGCTCGATTATACATCGAGTTACGTAAGCGCGATGATCGTCGCGTGTAGGAATCCGGTTTTCACGGCTCGCGAGCCTCTGCTCGATTTTATTTCTATATACGGCAACGATCAATCCAACATCGTATAAACGTACCTCGGTTATCGAGTGCAGTCGCGGACAGTGTCCGGAAAGCGCTCGTTCCAGCGAATATATCGAGCTGTATCTGTGATCTTTTTCATCGCGTTCGTCGGCCATGTGTGATAAACCTATATATTTATGCACTCCGAGTCGTAAATAAAGCGCGACTGCGACGGCTCGATAAGTCTCGCGAATATACACGTGAATTCGTATCGATGCTCAATATACTGTATATATATATATATATAGTTAGGATGTAAACACGATTGAAATTTCGTCGTCTGCTCATCGACGTTATATATGGTTTATCGTTTCGGTATGTACGGTTGTGAAAAAATTTGTTTTACCTTCTCGTTGCCGATACGAAGCTCGTCCATGTCATCGAGCTTGGTTGGCATAGATAAACTGAGTCTGCGATTTCTTCCGACTGGACGATTTTCTCGAGACGACTCTTCGATCCTGTCCTTCTTTGCCGTTACGTTTACCGAAGCATTTATCGGAAAATCATCGCTCGCTACCTCGCCTGTTTTATTGATCTTGGCTGAAAGAATAACTAACGCGTGCTTAGCACTTGTTTAAGAGAAAATTCGCGTGTATTGGATAAAAAAATGTGGCCAACTCAAAAATTGAGAAAAAAACAACGATAACTCGTGATTCAGTGCATATACGCGATACAATTATCTCCTTATCAAAAGTTTGCCCTACCGAACGTTCCATTCTAAAGAGCTACACAAAACTATGTATAACCATAACAATGTCCGCACATATTTATCGAGCGCACACAATTGAACTTCAACACCTCGTAGATATATAACGAGCGGAGCTCAAACAAAGAGATAAGAAAAGTTATACCGCCTGCGGCTACGGATCAAAGAATATACCACCGATCGCTTGTTTGTATAAAATCCCGATTATCCACTGCAGTCGTTTGTTTCTTTAACCTACAAGTTTCTCTCGCGCACAATGCAGCCGTACGAAGCGTCAGCGATTATTTGATCAAGATAACGAAATGTGCGACTGTACCGGGGATAATCCGGAGCCGGATTCGGCTTTTCAAACAGAGGCCTGCAACGATAAACCGGAGGATTTACGGCCACCGTTTACCATACTCCAGGTCGAAATTAGCAGAAGCGCGCTGAATCTCGTCTCGTCGTCGTCAGCGACGGTAATGATCATCGTTTGGCCTGATTAAAACTGGTTTTCGTTTATTTCTCTAAAAAAAAAAAAAAACGAGCGGTTTTGCAGACGTTCGACGATGAAGTAGAAAAGACCTGCACTGCAACTTCCAGCGACGAGAAAGCCAGCCGCGATTGTAGCACCGAGTCGAAATCGAGCCTCGAGTCCGAAAGCTCGGACGAGTTGGAGCGAACTCTGGCGATCGTAAAACCGGAAGCTTTGATCTTCCGAGAGGAAATAGAGAACGCGATAATCGAGGCCGGCTTTCAGATCTGCCAAACGAGATGGTTAAAACTGAGCCCTGAACAAGTCTCCGACTTCTATCTCGACAAGTTCAAGGACGAGTGCTTCGCTCGACTCGTGGCTTACATGAGTTCCGGGCCGATTCTCGTCCACTCGATCGGTAAGATCAACGCAGTCCAGGAATGGCGAGCTTTGATCGGTCCGAATAAGGTAACGGATGCGAGACTCTACGCACCCGACAGTATCCGCGGCAGATTCGGCAGATTAGGCGACGACCTGATCAACGCGGTCCACGGAAGCAAAGATCGTCGCTCGGCCGAGAGGGAAATCCGTTTCTTCTTTCCCGATCGTAAGCGCTCGAGTCTATACCATCTCTCATAGGACATAAACTCGTTTCGTTTTTACGCAGAAATACCGGAGCAGTTGCCGACGGAAGACTACCTGTTGAGGCGCGTCAATCCGATTCTGAACGAGGCTCTCGTTAAGGTATACCCAATGTCCTCGAAAAGCACACAACCCGTTTCCAAATTATCCTATAATTATAAGCGTACGTCGCTCGCGGCAGTGTTTCGAGGCCAAACCCGACGACCCGGTCACCTGGCTGGGAAATTGGCTGCTCGACAACAACAGTCCCAAGTATCTGTGAGTCGATGTAAAGATACAGCTTGTCGATGGTAGAAAAAGAAGGCAGTCTACTGAGAGTACGAATTTCTACTTGTTTAGCTTACGTTATAAATCCAACCTGTATGATTGATGCTTATCGGCTTGCGGAGCTTGCGCTGGATCACCGGTCCCGGATTGTAATTGTATCTGCGAGGAAGAAAAAAAAAACAAAAAAAAAAAAACGCCGGATAAATATTCTACGAGCAACTTGAAAACGGAATTGCGTTATATTATATGCTCGTCGTATAATTGATTATACCTCGACCTGACTAAATCCTCGACGAGCGATTTCTCGTTGCGGCTCTTCTCGTCTTCGGCGAAAAAGACAGCGGCGGTATCGACGACATCTTCTGCCGGACTGATGCTCTTTTCGACGTCGTTTCTTCGGCTCACTCGCTGCTGCTGCTGCTGCTCCCCGTCTTTGGGCCGAGAGGGCTTAATTGGAACATCCGCAGGAGCGAGTTGCGCCGGCCTGCTATCATCCGCCGGAGACGCGCTGCTGGCTCTGTGTGTGTGTGTGTGTGTGTGTGTTTGAGCGCCGATTTATCAAGTATAATTTGTCCCTCGCCGACGACCGCTTTATTTTTTCGACTCTATACCCGAGCGTTATATTTATGGATAATCCGCGTCGTGATTGTAATCCCGCGAAACGAGCAAAAAGTATATATATATATAAATCGTGTACAGCGTTCGCATTTGCATAAGTGGCAATAAACGCGCTCCGCTGTGTACCGATCACATGACCGCCGCGAGATATATCTATAGCGTAGGTAATAGCTCACCTGAACGAAGCCGGTGAGGTCGGGCTGACGGCGGGTTTGTACCAGGGCCAGGGCGTCCTGGGCGTCGGCGGAGAGACGGAGATGAGAGGCGGGGACGGGCTGCTGGTGGTACCGATCTCGAGGTCGTCGATTGAGACGCCGCGACGAGTCGCCAAACCGATCGGGTCGACACTGGCGACTTTGACGTCCCACGGATCGACTATGGAGAGCAGCACTTTCTGCTCACGTATACATAGACAGATATAACTGCGTGTAAGTGTGCGCGGGTCGTTATAAGCTCGTTATACGACGAGGAGGCATGCGAGCTATAGCGTGGGATGGATATATATATGTATATATATATATGCGCTGGTAGTGGAGGAGCAACCGGTGATGCATATCTGCGTGGAGAGGCTGCCGATATTTGGGAGAGAGATTTTACAAATTTTATACGGAATGCCAGAGTGAAGTTCATCGTGTACGAACTATCATAAATTGCCTTCTGAGTTGTAACTTGAAAACTTTTTATTGTTCGAGCCTGCAGTTAGCAACGTAATGGTATATATATATATATATACGTATACGTTATATCTTTCGTTGATTGATCATAAAGGCAAATTTTCAAGCAGCACATGTCGTGCGTAAAAGCGTATCTAAAAGAAAATAACCAATCCGGTGGCATGGATTTCGATGCATAACGCTTACTCTATTATTAACGCGCCGACACTGTGTCACAGCTCGAGAGAATCTCTTATACAGGTCGCCGATCCGATTTACGACCGATTCGACACTAATTCGACACGATTACCCATTTTTTTTTTTTTTTTTTTGTCTTTCGCTCATTATATACAAACCACTGACCGCGAGCTGTCGCACCGTCAGCTTACGTAATCCCCACCATCCTTAACGATCCGTTTATTAACCGATTTTTTTCGTCAAAAAAAAGCTCGTTTACTGACGCGAATCATCATCTTATTTTCCAGCCTCGTAATACTACACGCGACCACAATACCGAGAATCAATCCGCGCGTCCGTCGGTATTGTCTCGAATGTCAGGATTATCTTTGTTTTCGATTGCGCCGATCGAGAGACACGTTATATATATATATACTTGTATATATACGCGTGCAAGAAACGAGATAATGCGCGCAAGCTCTCGCGTATACGTATTACACTGACGTAACTCGAAGATGAGAAAAAAACAGCGCATTGCTTTACGTAAAATTCCCTGCACTATACATTATATACACACCGCTGTAATTGCTCCCGATGCTTATATGCAAATTCGAGACAGTGTTTGGGTGAGCGCGCGTCGCGGGAAACACACGTGCGACGATACGTATACAGTGTAATAAAAATCCCCGTGGGATTGATACAAGAGGACGATCGTTTCGTCGGAGGGGCGAGTCGTTGCGCAAAATATCGCGATTTTTGAATTATTACTTCGCGATGCACGAAAGCACAGATCGCGAGGAATAGAGACGTTGACGCTATCGCGAGGCTGTATAGAACGATAGACGATAAACAAGCGTATTAGACGAGCGCGCGATAAGGCGGTTCATAGAAGAAAAGCGATGTACAATAAAAAGCAATACCGGATCGAGATTAAAAATGTAAGAATAAAATACCTTCTTCCCCGACTTCCTCTTCCTCTGCGTCCTGTCCATTACCGAGCAGTGTGTCGGTGCGAGGAAAAATCGCGCACTAAATCATACGCAGCAGGTGAGCAGCCGTTCGGTATACCGAACCGATGACTAACTATACTCTCGGGGCATATCGGCCGGCACTTAGCTCGAGCTCGATATCTCCTTAGCGTCTACACACTGAGCTGTTCTCGGCTTCTTCTTATACCCCCTTGCCTTACGGCCATCAGGTGTACAACGTATAGTGCATCGTTGCTTTATAGTGTGTCTCTGTTTGCCGATCTCCTCTTGGATTATATGTTGGCACAAGAGCTGCGCCGACAAACGATTCGTGTTTGCGTGCGCCGATTTTAATCGGGTTGTTATATACTACCTGCACAACGACGATCTTATACTTCGACGCCGAAAATTCATGCGTCTACGAATTACGTCATTCCGTGTGGACAGGAGCAATTATAGTATCCGAATCTCTGCCGATCTCCCGCGCAGAAACGAACCTCGAGGCCTTGAGCGTTGTTTAACAAGAAAAAGAGCGAGCGCTATGAAAGAAAGAAAGCGCAATCGAGAGAAAAAAGGATTAATCACAACTCGTGATTCCGTATTCAGAGCTTATTATATATCGGGACGTCTTTAATTGCATGCGCGCGAGAGCGCACGAAGTGGCGAGCGACATCAAACCGCGATACTGATAAAGCTCTCGACGAGTGCCGCGTCCGATAGATAATATACGCGATCCGTTTTGCCTCGCGCATCAGAGGATGAGTTGTATACGGAGTAAATATACTTGACAGTCGCATTTGTTTTGTCAGCTCCTATAGTTGCGATTAAGTGGAGTTTGGGTCGTTGAGTAAGAACGGAAATACGCGTGCTTGCATTCGATTCAATTTTTATTTTGTTCACTTTTTTTTTTCATCGCTTTCGAGTTGCGGGCCAGTCGAGACATTATACATCGTACGGTTGTATTACGGACGCTCTTATGACGTAACTGGGTGTTTACGATGCTTATACATATACGTACGAATATATATATATATATATATATATATATATACGCGGGTGAGTTGAGTCGTTAACTCAAACTTACAGGTTATACGTAATCGTTAATTAATCCCTAGTTAACCGTATTGATATGCGATTATTTATAACGCGGTTACAAGTAAATTATACATATGGATCGATCGACTTTCTCGACGAGCTTCTTCATGAGTCGCTGTAAATGCATTAGCGAGTAAAAAGCGCATACGCAAATCAACGAGTGCGCAGAATGAAAGAAATGCGGTGTGTACACAAAACAGGCGAACTACTCCGTCGTGCCCGAATAACAATTGTAGATATACGATAACAAAAATTATATTGCAAACTGCGTATAGCTGCAATGAAAACAATTTTCAATAACGAAAGATACTGCATTCTTGCGTTAGATACATTTGTCATAATATTTTCGCTCGAAATTATACAATTTGTAACGTTTTGAAATATACAATACTCGTAATATAGAATTTTTTCATTTTCAACATTGTCACTGTCACTACTTCAATACATTTTTTTTTTTTACTTTTCCGCTTGTACCAATTTGCGTGATTATCGGTAATTTGTAGCCAAATTTGTTCCAGGCGAACTTTGTACTACGTTTTTCGTTTCCTGTTCTATAAAAAGCTATCGTTGTTCCATTTTCATCTATTCAAAAAAGCATAACGCAACTCTACACTTGTGTTGAAAAAAAAATCATAAATCTATTACATCTTTTGAATTCAATTTCGTTGACGTACACGTAATTTAGAGGGATGCAAGTGACGTGGTAAGTTCTACATCGCTAATACTATACAAGACGGAAAAATCACTATACTTGACATGCTTTTTACACAAGACAACTTTATTGCTTCTTCTTTTTTTTATCGGTTTTACCTCATTTTTACATAGAAATAAAATACGCATCAAGTTCATCTCTATTCTCGGAGTGTATGTGAAAATCAAACATTTTCGTTAAATGTTCTACTATACTGTAAAAAGTGTAAGTAATTGTTCATTGAATGGATATGCCTATAACGTAGAATAAACGCAACTTTAAAAATTAACGGTTCGCCGCATCGATATAATATCATCTTAAGAAAATGTAATGCTCGAGGAAGAAAAGATTCAATGATAGTAAATGTGTGATGCTGTTTGATACTTAAGGTTCGAGTAATGTGTATATTTTCGAACAAGTAACACGAAGATAAACAAAATTAAATAACAATTCGTTTCGCATAATCGCGAGATGCCCGAAGATCATGCCTGATAATAATAACAAGAATCAACGTTAAAAAGAGTGATGCTGAAGACAAATTCGATTCGAAGGCTCCTCCTACAGACTACGCTTCTAAATTATCAATCGAGGATTCATTCGTGAAGATTCATGTCAACCGAATACACGCACACACGGAACCATGCGCGGATGTGTGTGCGTGTATGCAGAACAAGTAAGCACCAAAAGCATTGGCGCTTAACGAATATTAGACTGGTCCTGAATATCCGCGACTACGTTATACTTAAATTGTACAGCACACTATCACTAAAAGTATTGTTGCACTATCATATTCTCGCAATTTCTCTTTTGTTTCATTTTTTTTTTATGGAATTGTATCCGTCATCACATTCGAGTCTATATTTCCTACGACATATAACTATACTTTTACTTTTACGCACTTTCTCCATTTTTCCCGCGAATTTTTTCATAAAGTTTAAAAACAGTAACGACGATCATATATGTGTATGTGTAATTATTTTCATACGTCTACAAGTATACATAAATAATTGTAATATTTTTTTTCAATTTGATAATCGTAATTTTCGAATGTACCCATCGAGCGTTAACAAATCATAGAAATACTTGATAAATTCTTTTTTTCACGAATAAACTCCTACTCATATATAAACAACAAAATAGATCGAAAATAAACGTCATATATAAATAAATTTACACGATCAATGAAAACTTTAAAGTATTGCGAAAAATATGTACAATATTCAAAAGTTGGCCGCTCGACAAGGACTTGACAGTCGGAAATCTCAAATTTTTTCACATACGCGCGACATTGTTCGCTGACAGCAACTTATAATCATTTCACGATATCGGCGATAATTATTTGGAACTTATACAACGAGATTGAGTATTATCACCCTTAGGATAAATGAAAGCTTATTTCATCACTACGTTTCGTGCCCCCTTATTCGAACATCCCATTTTTGTTTTATAAAAAACGCCTTTCACAAAAGAACACTATCATTAGAAAGATATGAATAAAATATGTCTAACAGTTCGACTTAATGAGCCGTCCAACCATATGCGAACGAAAAATCGACCATATATTTCTTAACCATTATGGACTTATGGCACGATTCATTGCAGTGAATTGCAATAGCAATATGTACATATAAATCCGATTTTCTCTAAATACGTGATTCAAATGAGAGCGCGATTAGAAAATAAAATATATACGGTGAACAAGAAAATTAATAATATCAAAAAAGTTTCTTGCCATGGTTGAACAGCGGTGCAGTTGTGGCGGACATAAAACGCAATAATACTTGCTTGCTACATATACCTTAATAACCTTATGCAATATCTTTCTTTTAACTCTTAAAGATACATTATTTAGGTATTTAGGCTAGAGAGAAGATAATCTGATATATGATATTTAATAGTAGGCCAGATGATTTTCGCTTATCTAGGCAAACGCAATTTCCTATGACATTTTTTCATCGATCAAGTTCCGACGAACTCATTGCACTCAATCACTAAGATGTTCACGACCAGAGAAAATATGAAAATATGCCTCGAAGCATTTTTTCTTACGCTCAACACTATAATGAATATCAAACGATCGTTAAACAAACATTGCAGAGTGCTGTCTTGTAGAGGGGACGGTCTTTACAGTCTGTATTCAAAAATTGATAATCGTAGAAGAGTGTAACATTCCTCAAAAGAGAATCATCTTTTTTTTCGCTTAACGAGCAACAGAGGTTGCGAGTTTTTTTTTTTTTTTTTTTTTTGCGTAACCTGAAAGTCATCTAGATGGTCGGAAAGTCCGATACGATCTTTACGAAATGCCAAGAGTCTAATTAGTTTCGCATTCTCTGTCATTCGCCCGGGTCTTCCCATTTCGCCTCCTCGGCTATTCGGTCAAAGCAGTCGGACAGGAACATGTACTGAAAAAATCAATAACGAGATGTAGGAATCCGCTCGAAAAAGTAGTCGATCAAAATAGAGTACACGGATAAAGATGCTCACATAGGGCGTGAAAACTTTCAACCAACGCGGCGGTCGATTATCCGTGCGCGTGTACTGGAAGCAGAAGGCCATCCCCTCGTCGTCGACTTCCCAGCGGGTGATGGTATTCCACTGGAACTCCACCACCTGAGATTCTAGCGTGCCGTCTTCCTTGGCCGCGTGCAACTTGAACGCCGACATACCCACCGCCGCTACAACGTGTCCCTCCTTCTTCGAGTCGCACGGGCAGTGCGGGAAGACTATGTCGCCGTAGCCACTCAGCTCTCGGGCTAATTTTAGGTACTAAAGGAGAAGTTACTAAAGTTATTATAGCCACCGGTGCATTTTCGCTAACTTTGTAAAAAAATAAAAAAAAAAAAAAAAAAAAAACTAAGCACCTCGTGCTTCCTAGACGCGTCCTGGAGAGCCTTGAGTTGGTAGAGCCTCTCGCCGGCTGTGATGTGGCCTCGGTTAACTTCGTCGACAGTCTGCCAGAAGATCCACGTGAGCGCCTGCTCGCTGAGAGGCCTCGAGATGTTGAAGAGCCATCGCCGGATCGATAGGCAGGTGGCACTCGCCGTCGAGTAGTTCTGAATGTATAGTGTGTGGGGGTGCTCATGGGGCTGCAGCTTTCTCTCTGTAAGCAGAATTTTTACATGGGTGATGAAGTACGCCTCTCGAGGCTTCATTATTCCGGTGCTGTTTCGAGTTTTTCGAGATGCATCTCGGCTCGGATTTTGAAATTTGCGTCATTGTTTGTCTCGCGATAAAAGTAGTTCTCACTCGACAAACGCGCAGCTTCGCATAATGGAACAATAAGACAAGAACGCCTAATGTTATCCAATCTCTAATCAGCCGGATAAGCCCAGGAGAGAATCTTAACGCCGGGCAATAAATCACAAACGATCTCCTTGGCTCGAACAAAGATAAGCTCACCGAAGTTGTACTCGACGATCTCGAAGAGATAAAAGTACTTTGAAGTCTCGGTATCGAGGCCAACGCGGCAGCAGACCGCCTCGTAGACGTCCTTGGCCGACGCGGCCTTGGGCACCGTCACGGTGACGACCTCACGGTCGGGTAAGAGAACCTTCAGGTCGACTGCCGGCCCTTGATCGCCGTCCTCCTCCAGTCGGTCCGTGAGGAATTCCTGCATCGCGTCGCTCTCGGCGATCACCCGCACCGCGCAGACCTTCTCCAGGTACTGTTCCAGGCCTCGTCGCCTCGCGTCCAGCTGTTGCTCGCTCAGCCTGTCGTTACAAATGCGCACTAGTTAGATAAAAATAAGCGAGTGAAATCGAAATTCGCTCGGTGCATCGAACTCACTGGAAGGGCCATTTCCCAGGCAGCTTGGGAAAATTGAATCCTATGAACTCCTTCTTCAGCGCCAGATGCAGCGCGGCGAATTCGCGGTAACGTCTCGAGCACAGGTGTCGGCCGGCCATGTGCACGTTGAAGACGACGTAACGCTCGTGTTTACGCTCTCGCACGTGGTAGTCCGGCACACTGATCGGCAGGGACCTCTTCTCGCTGTAGTCCACCGAGGCGTAGCTGGAAATTTATAAATAAATTAATTTGTCATCCAGAGTGGGTCGTAAGAGAACCGGCTTTATCCGATCGTTTATATCACAGGAGGAAAGTTTTACAAGCGAGCTCTCTCTTGTTTGTCAGTGGAAAAAAAAAAATTACGATTATTTATACGCACAAACGCGCGACGTACCTCAGGTCCTCGCAGGGTTCCAGTCTTTCCGCCTCCTGAGGCGTCACCGAGATCACAGTAAGGGTCAGCACGTCGCCTCCTGACTTTATCAGGTCCACCACCTGCTTGTGAGTCGCTCCTTCGACGTTGACGTTGTTCCTAAAAACGATCGAATTTTGGTTAATAATTTACGTTACGCAAACGATCCATATCGAGGTGATACCTCTGGGAAAGGCTCCGGTACTTTCTGTGCGCGTCGCCGGCGAAAAAGTCCGACTGCACGGCGGTCATGTAGCAAGTCAACATTTTCGCGAGAGAAACAGTATTGAGCAAGCGGAGGAGTCAGGGGCTATCGCATAACGACGGAGACACTCGGAAAACAAGACTACTATACAGTAGTTCGAACCCTCGATTTACACTAGCCGAAGAAAAAAAAGAAACCCAGAGATGATTGGCGCGTCGACTGGTATAGCCACTCCGAGAGATTATACGAGTTCCTTAGCCTCAGGTATGAAAGTGAAGTGAAGTGTGCGTATATATATATATATATATATATATATATATATATATATATATATATTTCTCGACGGCGTCGCACTTAGATTCTGCGAGTGAAAGGCGTATGGACTATATAATACCGATTGGTCAAAAGCAGGACTGTTGTTTTCTCGTTTATATTGTGTATACGCTATAACGGATTATTCGCGCTTCGAGGAGACGGGAGAGACTAAGAGACGCCGAGGAAGGAGCGAAGAATTTATCCGAGAAATTGGGGCCAGCTGTACCGACTCTTCCGATGGATGTCATTATCGGAGTTCGATAAGAGCCGCGTATTGCGCGATCGAGGAGAGGAAAAAAAAAAAAAACATCGAAACACTGCGCGGCTGCATCTTGGAAAGTGGAGAGAGAGAGAGAAGCTGTAGCTTTTTTGTTTGCACTGTATACTTTCTAATACTGTTCTCTCGAAGAGAATTTTTTTTTTTTGATATTTCCTCACGGATCGCGTACATGCGCGTCTGTTGTATTTTTACACTGAAAAAACGAGGTCGAGTATACCTGGAGATAAATCATCGATTACTCCCCCATAAATCCGTCATCGGTCAAAACCGCTAAATAATACACGGCGAAACAGCAAAATCACATCCTCTTTTCCAGAGCTCCGATTCTTGATAAAAAAAAAGAAAAAAAAAAAAAAAAGACCTCAGCGATTGTCAAACGCATGCGACATGTCACTCTCGAGATAAAGCCTCTGGCGAATCACCGGTTATTGCTAAAAGCTGCATTTGAAAGTCACTTTAATGATAAATTAACGGAGTTCGCTATCGAAAGTATGTGCTGCGGCAACTCCCTATAACGTGATGTAACAGCATTGACAATATCGTCATTAATTCGATCATTAACTCTCTCGGGAAATACTCGGAACTGTGCGATAAGAGCGTGAATAATACCGCGAAAATTCAAACGTCCGCTCGTTTCCGCGCAAAATGTTCGCGCGAGAGCGTTGTTGCTGTAATACATAAACAAAGCCTCGCGTTTTTGCGCCGTTCGACGTAAACGAGCGCAAAAAAAAGCAATTATATATACACGTCTACATCGTCGAGTCACTATCCAAACACACAACGCAACGCACGATCGAATCAGCCTCTTCAAATACGGAGCTTTGTGTGTATACAGTATACACACCTATATATCTATATCTCGAGCTCGGAGAGCGGCTAAAATGCACAATCGACAGCTATTTAGCGAGGCGTGATAACACACGGTTCTGGCCTTGACCGACACGAGAAAATCTCTCCGAAGCCCTATACACGCGCGCGGAGAAAACCTTGCTTACGTCCGACGTTCTCGTTATTATTATTATTATTTTTTTTTTTCGCCCCCATCCGATTATACGTCACGCGTTCTGGAAAACTGGATTTCAAATAGGAGCATTTATAATAATCGCGCGACGAAAAAAAAAATCAAAAAAACACGTCTTTGTTGACATTCCGCGTTAGTCATGCGAAAAATCAGAAGAGAGAGAGAGAGAGAGAACGCGAGAGAGGTGTCAACGACCCTTAATTACTCGAAAGCGCGAGAGTAGCGCAGCAAGTGTAATCGGAGCCGAGCGCTGTAGCTGCAGTTTTCGGTGTTGTGTGCGCCAGGAGGAAGGAAAGAATGACATTACACGCGATAAGGGAGGCCCCAAACACGTGTCCGGTATAATCAAGGGCGAATCCGAGAGTCGGATCAATAGTCGCTTCGTTATATACCTTATATATTCGATTATTAAGTTTCTTAAAAACGCATTCGAGAGAGAACTGCCACAATACGTAACACCGCGCGTAAGGAGGAAACGAACGTCGCGCGTGCGCGCATTCAGGACGATTAATATCGCGAGTCTCTCTAAATTCCGCGCATAATACACAATGCCGAGAGGAGTGTTTTTTTTTTTTCGGACAACAACGCGCGCGCGCATAATAATAAGGCAGCTATATATCCACGCTGTCAATAGTCGCTTATCAGCTAACTCGTCGCTTCGCGCCTGTGACATAACTTGCAATAACGCGTTGATCGTTATAGTACCTGTAAGCCGTAGCTCTAAATCGAGTTCTCGAGTCTGCAAAGCTGCGAATTTCAGCGAAGGTCAACGGAACCGCGTAACACAATGGCCGAGAGAGAGAGAGAGAGAGCCCGGGCGGACGATAGATATGGCGGATACGGGAAATCGCGGGGATGCGCTACACGTGCGGACTATCGATCCGCAGGGCTGTCGTCTCTCTCTCTCGTCGGAGAGGGACTCTGCCCTCGCACTCGAAACTGTAAGCATTGTGCGCGAGGGAGCGGAATTTTATCGATTCGCCGCTACTGCGGGGGCGTGTAAGGGCCACGTGATTGACACGGACAGCAGCAGCAGCATCGTCGAGTCCCTATGATGCAGTGCACGAACTCTCTCGCGTCTGTATATATGCACACGGTGTTCGCGATGGCGGAGAGAGTATATAAAGTACGAGCGAGTGCAGGAGAGTATAGCAGCTGACACTCTCGCGAGCAATTCTCGAAGCTTCTCTAGGGCGCAGGTATATAGGTACGCGATATAGGCAACAAGCGTATATTAAGGACTTACACCTCGAGGATGCGGTCACCCTTGCGAACACCGGCCTTCTCCGCGGCACCGTGCGAGAGGACGGCGCTTACGTGCTGCAGAGGCGCGTAGAGCTCGCCGTTGATGCTGCGCAGCTGGCCACCCTCCGACACCTGGCCGCGCACGTTGAACCCGAAGCCGGTCTCGGTCTTGTAGATTGTCACGCAGCGGGGACCCTGATGCTGCTGCTGCTGCTGCTGCTTCGAGTCTTGATGACTGCTGGCTCCATGTTGGCTCATCGAGGCGCTCGACGGGTTCAGCCGTCCGTTGTTACCCGCGTTTCCGACCATCGCCGTCACCGTCGCGTTCATACCGCTACTAGTCGACGACGACGACGGTTCTATTCAAGACTCACTACTCCTATTGCGATACCACGAGCGTCTTTGATCTACGCACTGCTGTTTCCCGTTGGATTTTTTTCAGAGACAGAGAGAAAACGACACAGCTTGAGCCCCGCTGCTGCAGCTGCCGAGCTCTCGGGACTGTGTGCCGCTGCCGCCACCTTGCTACTCCTCTCGCGGGAGAGTCGACCGCTGCTGACATCTCTGCGCGAGAGTTCACCGATGTGGTACATTGTACATATATACAGGATATATTATCATAGTAGTAAACGCACACCAGCTGATGGTAGGGACTACGGCGACATCTGACGGGGACGAGGCGCGGGTGCGAACGTAAGCAAAAGTTAGACGTTATACTATAGTAGCAGTCGACGTCGAGTGACGACCTAACCTCCGAGAGGCCGACGGGAGAGCTGAGACAGTTATGAATAATCGCAACAATGTCGACGGATAAGTTTCTCGACCTGGACATCAGGAAGCTCTTCGAGGAGCACGGGATCAAGGACATCGAGCTGATACAGAAGCAGATCCAGCATGAGAGCGACAGGAAGAAGATCGAGTTGCGGACCCTGGTGGGGTAGGTGTCATTTTTCGGTTTGTTGTTCTTCTGGAATTTCGATGACAAGTATGCTTACTGAGAGGTGGATACTGTTTCAGGGAGAGGTACAGGGACCTCATCCAAGCTGCCGATTCCATAGCTCAGATGAAGCAGACCTCCGAGTCTGTTGTCGCCAAGATTGTCAACATCGAGAAGACCTTTCACGATCTGCAGCAGAAGTACCTGATTGGCTTCAAGATGCACGCGGAGCATGTACATTCACAGAGGTATTGACACTCTCTCTACATCAATTTTGCTGCTGCTTGGATAATATAATACTGGTATACTGCTTTGCAGGGCTCCCAATCAGATCTCGGACTCTGTGGTGATGCAGATAAAGATTCTCATGGATATTCCCGAGCAGATCTGGTCAGCCATAGACTCGAAAGACTTTCTGCTGGCTACTCAGCTGTTTTTGCTAGCTCAGCATATTGATTACAGTTTGAAATTTGAAATCGGCGATGCCAATTTAGCCAGCAGGTATCCCATAGTCTCCAAGCAGTGGGGCATCATTAACCAGTTCAAGAGCTTAATATTCAACTTTTGCAACGATGCTTTGCAGTCTGTGCACCTATCGAAGGAGGTAATGCTTTCAATTCTGCTTCTTTTATTACATCATTTTAAAACTCAACTAATGACTGGATAACTTCTCAGCTTGCGGCAAACTGCCTTGCAGCTTTAGTATTACTGGATGGGTTAAACTCAGCCGATCTGTTGAATAGACTGATATCTTTAAGAAGTCAGACGATAAAATCTATTGTTATTTCAGAAAGTGATCTTAGCGTAAAGAATAAGATAAAGTTATGTTTAAATGTTCTGATGCAGACCATTCCACTCATAAGTAGTTGTTTCATAAGTAAGTAGCAATTGAATTAAAAGTTTTTCAATCATCAAAGTAAACAACAAACGATTATTATCCCACAGAATACAGAGATAGTCAGGATGGCTTGGTTTCAATGTACATAAACGAAATTAAAGACACAAATGCTTTCCTCATGTTGTCACAATTGGATTTGGAAGAAGAATTGATACAAAAATTTCTTCCTCTGGTTGCAAAAAATCATAAACCATTTGTGCAACACGAACTGAAAAAACTTCCATTAGCTAATGTACAAGAGAGTGTAAATGCCTGGTTTAACTGGGTTAAGCAGTTAGCAACGGTAGAAGTTACAAAGTTACTTAATTTAATAACATCCGTAAAAGGAATCTACAGTATAAGAGAAGAGTGTCTTGCTGTAGAGATACCAGAAAACTGGGATTCAACTTGGGACGCTTTTTCTCTGCCAAGTGTGAATTTCTGGACCGAATTCTTTCAGCCGCTTTTAACCGCAAGAGTCAAAGGTAACTGAAAAAGAGTCGAAATCGAATCTTTTCTTTTAAGCAGTAGTAATTGAGAAAATTGTTGTACGTTTGCAGGTATCCTAAGTGATAAACTGGACGTTTGTTTGGTGAATCTGAAAAAGGACGTCTCGGAATTACTCGGCAAAGTATCGTTCGAAACAGCTCAATACCCAGAGAACGATTTACGATGGTTCGTTTGGAAAGATTCACCAGAAGACATTCCTCAAAAATTAATGGAAGGAGGAACTTTAGATAGTAAACGACCTCTACTTCTGAAAGCCAGAGCTTTCTCACCCAACGTAGTTAAATTATGCGAGAATTTCGAAAATAATTTATCAGAGGTTCTGTTACATTTGAAACAGTATTTGTACGAGCTGGAGCAAACTTCGACGATGAAGGACGACTTACTCGCCGCCGATATTTATTTAACTTCTAACAAATTTTGCGACCGCACCGAGATCCAAGAATACTTGCAATCCGTCAGTGGAAAGCTCATCGACGATTTCGTCGTTTTCGTGAAAAATGAATGTATAATCGAGAAGCCGAAAACTGGGCGAGAGGAGGTCAACGCCATCGTCACCGCGAGGTTCCTCCAGGCTGTTCCGTCGATGTGCACGAACTTCAAGGAGTGCTTCACAATTTCCCGGCCAACCGGCATAACGTTGACGAACATGAAGTGGCAAGAAGTCTGTGATAAACTGAAACAAGAAAGTACCTTAGTGTGGTCCGTCTGGGCCAAGTGTTTCACCAAAGTCATTCATTACAATCGCAACAAGTATTTGATCAAAGAGACGACTGACGAGTTACGTAATCACACGATCATAACCGATTGGGAGAAAGTTATGATAGAGGAGGAAGCGGAAGAGGGAAAGAGGATAAACTCGGAGATCTTGGTTCCTTACCAGCCAGCGGTACACTTGCAAAAGTTTTTGGCGTTTGTTTGTCAGGATCTGAACAAAGTTATACCTCACACCGTACCCAAGTAAGTTTGAAAGTAACTTTTATTTCAATGAAACATGCCTTCATTAGCGATTACTCAATGCTATTGCTTATCCTTATTACAGATCTATTTTAAACGAGCTGATCAACAATGTCGCTGTAGAACTGTTCAATTACTACTACGGCCTCTCCACGAGCTTGGACATCAGGCAAAAGCAGGCGATCCAAATATTATTCGACGTCAAATACATCAGTCTGCTGATGGTCCCTCGGGATAACAAGCTCCTGGTCGAGCAGTCCAATAAAGTGTGCAATAGCGTCATTTCCAAGATCGATCCGTTCGATTTCGACGTCTTTTATCCGTTCATCAATACCAACGTCAAAAAGGGCGTGCAGAGATCTTTGGTAAATACTCGAAACTGTTAGCAGAGATTAAAAATTATCTTACGCCTTGACTTCAATCGACGAAATTTTCAGTTGATCTTCGGCAACCTGGTGCCTCACATGGAGCAACTGCATTCCGTATTGGGCGCGCGAATAGAGCACAGCGACGGCTTCAAGTCCATCAAGGATCCGCCCGGTGTGCTAGCCCTCTGCTCGGGTACACCTTGGTTCCCGCCGCTCGCCGTCACTGCTCCCACCAAGAGCCTACCCGTCGTACAACTCCCAGTCCCGGAGAAACCACAGGTAACTCAGACCTAAGATGCAGCTTTAATAGATTTAAGCAAAATCGACACGTGAATAACGAGAAAAATAAGTCATACTGAGCACGTGTATTTCTCAGACACAGCTGGACCTATTTTTCGCCTCGTTTTAGACGACTCGGTAAGACACAAACACACACACAGTGTTGCGTGCGATTTGCTGCATGAGTGACTAAAACAAAAATCAAGCTCGTTTGTCTTTACGATTTTTTCGGCTTCTCGAGAACTAACGAAAAACCAAGCCGCCCCGAATCTCCGTACGGAATAAGCTCGTGACCGAATTTCATTTTTCTTTACAGCATCGAAGGAAGCAGCATCCGAGCAAGGAGCACACGCGAAACGACTCTACGGGCTCGACGATAAAATCCGGCGCAGCCGCTTTCTTCGGCGCCATGGGCAGCGACTGGTTCAGCACGAGCTAGTCGCAATATCCTTCTATTACGCTGTGCTCTCCCTCGTCCGAAAAGGAAATTTTGTATCATATACATACCGAAGAGAATTTGTACATAGAGCGACAATAAAAAATTCGTTTGTAAAAAGGACGTATACAGCCGAGAGACGAGACGTTATTTAGCGCGGCATGAAAAATGCATGCGGGCGTAAAGTCCCGCGCGCTCGTCGTAAAGCACGCGGTTGCTCTCAATAAAAGCGTAAAAATAAATAGAGAGAGAGAGAGAGAGAGAGAGAGAGAGAGAGATTTACGCACTCGATACTTCCGCGAGATTTTTCAAAGAAAATTCAGAAAGCTCTTGCTCGCTTGCACGGGCGAGAACTTATACGCGATAAAACGTCCATTAGTCGAGCGGCGGTATACAGCTGCCCTTTAAGTGGCCGTAAATCCTTCAGTTTACCAATAGGCGAGAAAAGTACAGCGCGGCAACGCGATGTAACGACTCTCGCCACCGCCTGTCATAATGGCTTTTATCTTCGATTGTCTCGTAAAAGAACTATGTCTCTCTCTCTCTCTCTCTCTCTCTCTCTCTCTAGAGCGATTCATTATACTCTCTTGAATCCGCGCGTAAACTCCCGTATCTGCAGCTGTATACACACTCGTTACGGTTACATCACTCGAAGCTCCGACTAATTGACTCGAGCAGACTCGTCTCGCAGTTTTCGCTGAACTTGGAACAGTCGGCTGCGTTCTCTGCCTCCTCGAATTCGACATCCAGATGCTCCTCTCGTCGAGACGCCGACGGCCTGAAAAAGCGCAGAGTGTCACGCGTTTTTCTTTTGAAAAGTCTCTTTGAACGCTTGTCGAGGCATGCGCGATCGATCACGGCGTTGTTAGAATTGAAAACGCGAAAACTGCGCAGCGCCAACGTTTCATCCGACGCGTAAAGCGTCGCGCGCTGATTGTACTTTATAAAGCTCTCTCGTCGACGCATAGAGAGCGAGAGAGAACGAAAAACCGATTGTGTTGTTACCGTTGCCTGAATATCAAAACGCTCTGCTATGCTGCCATTCAATATTTCGCATCGTCGTGTTTGTTTCGGTTATCATTTTCCCGTACGCGCGCAGCTCTCGTCTCGAAACTGCAGGAGAGCCGACAAAGCGATTACCGAGATTACGCAGATTTTCAAAAATTTCTAGCGATTCTTTTTTTCTCCCTCTCTCTCTCTCTCTCAAATACACGGCAATGCAACATTGCGTATGATGAGTTATATATATATATATCGCGTTTAATCAGAAATGGGATGTTTGACTTACGTAAATATTATGCGGGTAATATCGCCCACCAGTCCGCTGAGGCCAAATGGAAATCTCGCGGATTCGCATATTGTGCGCAGTAGACACGCCCTTCCTGGGTATCCGTTGCTGAAAACATCATTCATCTTCAGTGGCTTAATAGCGCCGCACAGGCTTCTCTCCCACGATTATACCAAGCGACCCTTATTTGCATCTTTTTCATTAAGCCGATCCGCGTAATCGATGCGCGGGCTAATTGTGATCGAGAATCAAATTCATTCGCATCTCTTTGATTATTTCCAGCGAATGAGATCCGATTTACAGTTAATTCAACAATCGGAGCGCGGAGGAAAACAAAGCAGTAAAATAAAAGTAGGAAACCTCTCGAGTCTGCTCTGCAGAAGATCGTAAAGCATTTGCCTGTCGATGCTTCGCCTCCTACTGCAGCAGCTTGGCTCACTCCTCTGATGTCGGAAGAACGGCAGCGAGACTACGCTATCGTTTATGGACAGTAACCCATAGTTGGCCTCGAAGTACCAGGAGAGAGCAACCGACTTGTCCGGTATATCTATGGGAATGCTTATGGCGAAGAAGATCTGAAATCGCTACATATGTATAAACGCGCGTCTACATGCGTATAATGGAAAATCTATACTCCAGCCATTATAGCTGCGTATACGAATTGCGACAAGTGCGCGGATATACTCACGCCCATATTGCTGCTATTGGGAAAGATCAGCGAACGGATGTGACGGTTTAGGGCGTGCGACAGATTTTTCCCTTGATCCTGACGGCTGTCGACGAGATGCCGCAGTACGATTAGACAGATAGACCAAGCTCTGCGCGTCGTTGAAAAATTCAGTTGTAACTGCTGTACGTAACGTATAATTAAGAGTCTACGTGCAAGAATTATAGTTTACGAGCCGGAAATTAATTTATAATCAAACAATTAATCAACTACAACACTGTAACCGTGTATCCGATGACTAATTATTCAGCGGATATAGTTTCTATATCCTGTAGGCGCCAAAGAGTATTTTTTCTTCATAAATACGTTATAACAACGCGTTATACACGTCTCTCTCTCTCTCTCTCTCTCTCTAACTGAATTGTATAGCGACGCGCGTAATTCATAACTGCAACGCAGAGGACTCGCGCGCGCGCGTATATTCGGATATAACGTTCAAAGGGCCGCCTTTGTCTCGCGTGCCTGTCAAAAAGATTTTTTGTTCCTCGCACAATAATAATGTATATATAATTCCTTTACTCACGCGAGCTGCATCGCGGCTCGTTGCCTTTCAAAGAGCTGGAGAATTCGACTAAGAAGCTAGAAGTGGAAAACCCGCGGAAAATAAAAACCGACGAGTAGGTGAGAATTGTCGGATAGTTAGGTTCTATTAGGTATCGGGAGGCGGAAGGAGAAGATTTTCGCGCGAAAAATAAATTAGCTTTCGATGTATGGAGAGTCGATGAAGAACACGTTGGAGGTTTTAAATTTCTTGCGCGTTTTGAGAATAAAAAGTTTGACCTAGTTCTGCAGGAAAGCGTTGCTGGCGATTTAAAACCTTAATTTTTTTTTTTTTTTTCGACCCTGTGTTTTGGAACGTATTCTCTGCTGGAATGGTTTTTCTACTTTCGCTCCGCAGTGCAGTTTTTCATGTACAACAGAGAGTCGGTTTCTTTTTTCTTTGAGAAAATATAGTCGAACAAAGATTCCTTTAATGAAAAAGTGATATGCGTGCATGCTGCTGTCTTTTTTGAGGATTTTTCGATAAGCGGGTAACGTTGGAAATACTCCGAACAACGTCTGTTTCAAAGTTTTTTCGGAATTACATCGAATTAAACTTAAAAAAAAAAAAATGTTTTCAATCGTTATTATTTTAAGGGGGTGAAATATACTGTTGGGTTAAACGAACTTGAAACGCCGTAACCGATATAGCAAAATATTGTCTAAAACTCAAGATTCACCTTTCGAGCTAGTCACATCAGAAAGAGAAAGTTGTGTCCCTTAATTATACCTGTATACATCGGGTAAGGACGTCGAATAGCATTGTTCTTTCAAATTCACGCCTATATACGCTCTCTGAAATGGTCGGCGCGCATCCTCCCCGTCGATATCCAGACCCAAATATACCATGGGAGCAAGGCCCACCCCCTATGAACGCCTAAATCACGGTAGCAGCAGCCGTACGTGACAGAAGCAGCGTTCGGTAGCTTTCGAGCTTCCTCCTCTCCCTCTCTGATTTGTAACGCCGCGCATAAATGAAATTCCGATCGGATTCGACTCTCTCTCTCTCTCTCTGCATTCTATGCTCCGAACTTTGCCGCGGCCGTTAATATATGATCGCGATGCGTGCGATTTTGCAATTTTTAACTCTACTGGGCTACGAGACTGCGCATAAATATACCTACTTGTAAAATAATATTCAGCTGAGCGATTATAGAGACGAGTACGTTCTGACCCGCCCATGTGATTTAAACGCTGCGAATTCGGATTAAGTACACGTATATACATATATAGCACAGTTATACGGATATACCCGTATATACCAAGGGTTAATCTCGTTGCTCTTGCCGAACACGTGCGCGGCGGCTGTGGCACGTGTTTTTTCGAATGCGGTATATATGTCGTGCATTAAACATTTAGCGCTTTTTCGCGCGAAGTTATAGTCTTCGGGTGCGTGGGAGGATCGATGGCTGCTCTGCTAGTTATTCGGCCAATTTTTTCGGGCCAATGTACTATACTAACGATACGAGCGAAAGACATTTTTTTTTTTCGACCCAGTTCTGATAGAGCGCGTATATAGGAGAGATGAAACATTTTCCGAAGCACAAAGCAAACTTTCTCAAAGCGCCTTATAATCATCGCAATCAACGTAGAAAAACCTCACCCGCTCCACCTAATTAGCAATCGTTTCGCAGGGCCGGAGAGAGCCAACCTTTCACACACACACACACAGACGCACACGTGACGAGCTTCCGCTCGGAATGAAAAATTGCTTTTAAATCCCATTCCACTGAAACATTAAAAAAAAAAAAAAAAAGAGCTGAACAGAGGACGAAAGAATTAATTCGGCTCTGCGGTAGCGGTTTCCTGATCTGCGACTGACACACACACACACACACACACACAGCGCTGCATATACGCTGGGGGCTATATACTCTGTCATCGCGATCCGTCACACAGAAAACTCGCGGCCGATAAATCGACCGCGGAGCAGAGAGTTCAGAAATAGACGCGAGAGGATACGCTATAATTTTTCATCGAGCTCGTACACACCTCTGATCCAAGACTCGTCGTACAGTGTGGGTTTTTTTTTTTTTTTTTTTTTGTAGCCGACGGTATAATTGAAACGTTGCTATGCGCGCTCGGGGGATTATTGTTTCTGTCGACGCGAGAGAGGAAAGATTTGTGGGGGCGGTTCTGCTATAACGTCGACGGATTTTATTGTCTTTTATCGCCCGCGAGCTTTTTGCGGATATACAGACGCACACGGACTGGAGCGGAAAGGTCGTAACTGTAAAGAGCAGAGTTTAAAAGAGTTTTCGGCTACTGCTGCTCGTGTCGTTAATGCGCGGGCGATGTCGTTGAACGGTTAGAGAGGAGTAGAAGGAATAATCGAATGTGCGTTTGCGCGTACTCGTACGTGGAATTGGATGCGGAATTCCGGTCGAGTGCGGTGTCACAGGGACGATCGAACGGAACGAAATTCATCTACGAGAGAGAGAAAATCAGTATAGCTTGGCTCTGCTCGCTGTATATAGAGAGCTCGACAAAACGAGACTTTCAGCCCTGGGGCTATACATCCGGAGTCAGTAGCTTCGCGCAGCTATGGCTTCGTTAGCGAATCGGCTAAATAAACTTTGGAAGGACGGTACATGATCCTCCGAGCCGTTACGAGAGAAGGAAGTAGCGGAGTATACATCTGTATGTAAGCTCTCTCGCAACTATCAAAACAAAAGCTCGTCACGATTTAGTAGTAGCGGCGCTAATCCGCCCCGATAATGCACTTAACTCTCTCTCTCTCTCTCTCTCTCTCTACGGCAAATAATACACTCCTAACGATGCGACTTTTCGATCGCGACGGACAAAGCTCTAACAGTCGGCTGCGCATCAATTATAACGCGCTTCAAAGAGTCCTCGCAGCGCAACGACAAACGCGATTATGCAATGCGCTACTTTTTTTTTTTTTTTTTTTTTTTTTTTTTTCGTGAAAAGCTGTACAGAGGGGATCGATTAAAATCTTTTTTTCGAATTTTCAGCCGGCTTAATTGCGCGCGATTTAAGTCAATTTTAAAGCGCGGAGCGCAAGAGGGATATTTTTCAAAGGAACGTTCTTGGGGATATTTTATTTTTCATTAATTCGAAAATTATACACTCGCGCGATCGGAATTTCCCGATATTTTCCAGCCGACGCCGAATATCGACAGTCGACGTTGTAGGCGGATAAAAAAAAAAACAATGTACGGATTAACGCCGGGGAAAACTAATAACGCATCGATATTCCTGGAAATTACAAAGGGATACATCGGACTGAATAAATCAGACGACGGAGCTGCGGGAATTTCCAGCAGCGCGAATCAATCCCATCAGACGAGAGAGAAATAGAGAGAATTTCCAAGGGGTCCCTGTTTTTCGGGGAGACGAAGAAAAACGCTTACACAGCTCGATAGAGAAAAACTTTTCCCTCGCTCGTCACGTACACACACACACACACATCGGCGGCCATATTTCTCGCTGGCTTATTAGCTCTATCTCTCGCTTCTCTATACACAGACTATTTTTTTTTTTTTTTTTTTTTTTTTTCGAGTGTATAAGTTTGTCCTTTTTATTACAGCTCGTCGGAGGGAGGGGAAATATAAGCCGCTCTCGCACGCGGCCGATTGTTTGACTTGCTGCCGCGCCCCGTAAACTTTAGTCATTAGAGCCGCGCTCGTCCTCGCGACCGGCGTGAATTGCGTTTAAACGATATGTAAATTTAGCCTCCGCTAGCACCGGAGTGTACAGTAGCCAGCGAGTGCGCGATCGATGTTTTTCCCGTCAGTTTGGAATTATTCGGACAGCTCTCTCGCTCGAAAAAGTTCGGCATGAAAATTCGAGGTGTTGGCAAAAAGTGAGTAGGCGCGACGGGCCCCTCCGCACCGACAACTTTTTAACGATAACGACTGGGTTGGAAAGTTTCGGATTTTTATGAATTTTCGATAAATTTTATCTGGATAATCGATGGTGAGATTGCGTAAGCGGAGAAATGGAAAATCCGATGTACAGAGCGCGGCGGGTTTTTCCTTTGAAGCTTGAGCAAGCAAAGGCTGATGTGGATTTCGTGCGATGCGTGTGTGTGTGTGTGTGGGTTGAGGGACGTGCGGTGCAGTCGAGTAGAAGTATATAGGGTGTACGAGGGATTTTCGCGTTTTGAGGGGAGAGAAAGACTGATTTCCGATTTTGTTTGTCGACGGGGCCGAGGTGGTATAGCGTGCTTGACGGGCGTTTTATTGAATTTTTCCTTTTTTTTTTTTTTTTTTATTCTTCTTCTTGCTGTTTCGTTGTTGTGCCTGGCTCTCTCTCTCTCTCTCTCTCTCTCTCTCCCTTTCTATCGAAGTGATCGGTTTTTCGTTGCACGAATTTTTCGTTTGGCACTTTTATCATTGCAAAATTTCAATCTCGCGTGTTTTCTGAGAGTTTTATAAAAGAAAAATACGGGATCGATTCGATGAATAAAAAATAGCCATCCAGACGTGTTTTTAACGTCGCGTATTTTCAAATAAACCGATATTTTTCCAAAGCTTCCGTAAGACACGTAACAGGATGAAACGTCGAGTCTCGATCTTGGTCATCCGATTATTATCATACGCAGACGGATCGAATTTTTTCTCCAATGACAAAGATATCCCTTTCATCGCTACATCGCGTGTATAACATAGCGGATCACTCGATCAAACTTCGGTAACATCCTTCGCCCGCCAATCCTCTGTCCGATAATAATTACTCCCGCCGACTCAACCCTTCACCGCGCCGCAATCCGATCTGCAACGGACAAGACCCTATACGGCCTACAAACACGCACCGGCAAAAGTACACACGTGTATATATATATATATATATATAACCCGCGCACAACGATGAGAGAGAGAGATATCGTTTAATCGCAAAGTGGCTCCCGTTATAAAAGAGCCGGCGCGCTCTGGCCGAAAATGGAAGTAGATATCTCGTCGGTTTGTTTAAATCAAATGACGCGCACAGAGAGAGAGAGAGAGAGAGAGAGAGAGAGAGAGAGAGAGTAGTAGTAGTAGCGACGAGCGCGAAATGCAATTTCTCTCTCCGGGAGCAGTTACAATCAAGCCCCTTTCAATCCGCGCGCTTCATATCCTATTCGGCCCTGGCCTGCTGCGATTCTCTCGCAGATTGGCTCTAGCGGAAAAAGCTCAGGACGAAAATTGAAATATCGGCTCTCTACCATCGTTTGCTCCGGCGACACTCGATACTGTGTATACACACACGTACGCATACTTCCGACCGATGGTGTATATACGCGTAATCTCTCCCGTCTGACTGTGTCTTATATGCCGTGAGTTGCAGCGCCGAGATGGAAGTTGCCGCGAGGCTAGTTATACTGGCGCTAATCATCCTGGTAACATCGAGGATCACCGAGGGGAGCGCCGAGATGCTCGAGGCGGTGGCCCGTCGTCGTATCCGCGGCCTGTCCTATCCAGAAGACAGCGAAATGGGGGTTAGATATCTCTATACCTATATCCTATACTATATATACTCATCGATCATTATTACACGCGTATACAAGCTACGCCGATGAATTCGACGTATCTATATACACATAGGCTGAGAGATGCGAGTATATCGGATTCTTCGGAAAGTGTATCGCGTCGTAAAATGTTTTACGGCTTCGGGACGGGGCTTGGTTAAAATTCTGCCCGATGGAATTTGATTATATATTTTTCATCAATCTTCTGTATATCTATACGAACACTTCTCGGGAGAGAGGGATTTAATTATTCACGAGGGCGGAATTAGAGTACAGTATACCGCTGCGGATGATTAATCGCGAGCGAATCGATTCCAGATCGGAGTGCGCGCGCGCGCGCGTAAAAAATAGATTATTAACGACCGGATGACTAGACTAGTATATATAACTAGTATATATGACAGCCGATGGCAATTGTAGAGAGGGTCAGCCAATTCGGAGGACACTTGACGTTGCAAATCGAAATTAAGGCTTTATCCAGATTGATTGCGGTCTAATGCAGTGCATATAGCCTAACGAAGAAGGTATGGTAACGAAGGCTTTGCGGCGACAATGGTCGAAAGCTCGTAAATATAAAATCGGACTCTTGGGACAGCGGCTCTTGCCGAAATGATTTCGACTCGATCGTTAAAACCACAATCTAGCAGCCGAATCTAATATCGGATAGAGCAATCAACGCTTTGATCAAAAAGGCTCACCGCAAAGTATATATGCGGTTAATTCAATAAATGTAATAGCCTTCGTCTCTTCCCGCCACTATAGCCGCTTCGGAATTTGCATGGAAATCGTTATTGTAAATCGATCGGCTGGGGCTTTGAAAGAATGCCCTCTGTTGCAGCTTTTTTTCGCGCTCGCAGTACCGCTGGACGACTCGGTGTCTACAAAATCCATATCCGTGGCCGTCTTCTTCGAGGCTAATTACCATCTGCCGAGCGCCGAGATGGAGGACTCGACGATGTCCCCGGAGATGAAGAACGAGTCGAGCAGGAGAAGGAGTAGGAGGAACATCGACAGGAAGATGGTTTACGAGGTGCTCGAGTCCAAATTCGAGGAGTTAGTGCTGTGACGTATATATTTTTCAAATTTAACCATTATATACATCGGAGAAGTCAATATACGAGGCGTATGTCATATTCTTCTTCCGAGCGACGAATGCAAATGATCGTACTATGCGCATCTCCGCTGTGTGCCATAACTCAAGCTCTAGCTCTCTATACATAACACGAGATGGAGAGACGTATACGCTCTCGTCTGTAGCAGCATTGACTTATCGCGCGATCTATACCTGGCAGCAGCTGTCAGGTTGTGACTCTCGACCATCTCTCTCTCTCTCTGCGGCAACGTCTAGTGAATAAGCTCCCCGTCGTTCTCGAATATGCATCTCTATCTCTCTCGGCTCTGAGCTTGTATAGCGAAGCGAAGACGTTGCGAACAGCCGCATCGGTTCCAGTATATTCCAACGCGAGAAATCGCGAGCGGCGCGTATAAATTGGCCAGGAACCGACTGTAAGAAGCTTATTCCCTATCGATCGATTTCAATTGTTAATCGGACGCTGACCTTAACATTCGCGACGTTATGCAAATTCACTTAGCGCCGACGCGGAGAACGTGTAAATTGAACGAAGCAACGAGTATACGTATACTCGTGTATGTCCGCGTATACGCGTATGTATATATATAATTATAGGCTACAGGCGATGAAAATCGACGTCGCCCAGCTGCGCGTAATCTTATTCCAGTTTCTAACTGCCGCTGAAAAAGGGATTGCAGTTGAGCCGTTACTTCGATGCTGTGCCGCTCGCGCCTTTATGGGATTATCGACTCGGCCGTTTCGCGCTTTACTGCCGAAACTATTCTCGGCTCACACACACACACACACACACACACACTGTGCTCTCTGTACGTGATTTTCGGAAATTTCACTGGAATTTCAGATCTCCGCGTATATATATATATATATATAAATGTAAATTTTCGGCTTCTTGATAATAAGATTTTCGCGTTAATAATAATACGAATAAAAAATTTCAAAGCGCGTTGTATGACTCGAGCATCCCAAATCGTTTGTTCAGCCGGGCTCGACAACGTCGCCTCGGTTTCTCTCGAGTGGAAGCCGTCAGCCGCAGCTCACTGCGCTCAACTTCTCAAGTGTGTAACAGTTAGCTATATATATACCTTCGCCGAACCAATCGTTTACTCACAGCCGCTGTACCGTCGTCGGACAAAGAGAGGAAGACACTTGTAAACTTTCAGCCGAGTCCGTACCCGTCTCTCCTCGAGCTGTATCGTTGTATAGATAAAAAAAAAAAAAATGTGTTATGATTTTCAGCCTCGGCTATCCCGGCAGGCAGTGCCTACTTCGCTCCATCTGCGAGACGGCTCGAGAGGGCGATCGGCTGCACGCCGGACACAATGGCCTCGTCGGCGATCTCATGCGCATCGCGCTCACGTAAGTCCCTTTCCATGTATATATACACACACCCATACAGCGATTGTGCAACGAGCTGCATCGAGGCGCGAGTTATACGGGAGCGTTATCTCGCGCTGCTGTTTTGCGATGCAACGGCTTATTAATCGCCTAATTAAGCGATTGACGGACTCGCGCTTGCCTACTTGCTTGCTTGCGCGCAAGCGCTTATAGTAGGGAGCTGTATATCAAAGCCGAGCTTGCAGAGAGGGCAAGAAAACGAGGCTGCGCCGACGCTTCTATATAGTCGACTGTTCAGACTCGTGACGCTTTTTCTATAGCTCTTGTGCAGCTTGCAGCGAAGCTTTATAAGCTGCCGAGAGAGAGAGAGGATAAAGCGTCGATGGGTAAAGTTTCGTAAATTGGCAGGGGTGTGGCTCGCGAGCTTTTTTTTTTTCCAAAATTTTCCCACACCTCGATCCATCTATCCCGCTTATACGACTTTGGGTAATCGCTCGATATGTAAATCAGCGCCTTAGTTCTCTGCCGCTCTCTCTCTCTCTCTCGCTGCAATTAATTGAACGAGCTAGTCAGCAGCGAAGCACTTCTCAACGGATCGATTAGAAATTTGCAACGACTGAGCTTGATCGATGCTTATGACGTATACAGAGTGTTAATCCACAGGCCGTCTTCGAGCTTGGACGAGTCGGAGCTGTCCCCGGAGTACAGCCAAGCGGAGAAAATGAGCCAGCAGAGGGACTGCGCCGATATCTACAAGCTCTGCCCGTTCTCCATTTATCACTACATAACCGACGTCCTCGACTGAATGATGCCGCTGCTGCTGCTGCTGCTGCGGACTTTGCTCTCTATAGTCCTCTCTGCGACTATACATATATATATATATCTATAATGCTCTCTGTTGATTTGCTGCGGAGGATCTATCGACGAGTGAATTGTTTTGTACACGAATAAACGTCGATCGACGTCGAATTCGGCGCTTTTTTTTATTTCACATTTCATTCAGAATTTCATACGGGCGATAAAAGGTGAATATTCGTTATACGGCGAGCACTTGAAATCATTTCTAAAATATTCCCCACTAGTGAATTTCTAATGCGCGATCTGCATAACTTTTCGCTCGGTTCGCTCGCGTTCTTATATCAGATGAAAAACTCCATTCGGTATAGCTCGTGCAGCGCGGGAAAATTAAAATAAAAAGAAAAAAAAAAAAGCGAGCCGGGAGATAAAAGAGGCCGCTGATGATTCACGCCGATAAAAAAGCGCTCAAAAATCCAATCTATCCCCGTCTCATCACACCGCGAGCGAAGAACAAGTCTGATATGACGCGCGGAATAAAAAGGAATCACAAGCCGTGCGATTTATTCAAATTCGTTATATTTTATTTCTTTCACGGTACGCCCAAAGTGCCGAAAGTGCAGAGCCTCCTTGCATAAATCAGGTGCTCGCATACCAATCCCGTTAATTAAGGACCTACTGTTTACCCTAATCCTCTCGAATTTTTTCCTTATTCCAGCACCGCGCGCGTAGAAGATGGAATTTTTTTTTTTTTTTTTTTCACACGTGTGATAGAGCAGCCGTCAAACGCTTACTTTGACAACTGATGTCGTCCCATCAAAGGAAAACCGTCTCTACCGCACACATACGTATATTTTTCGCGCAAGAGAATGCGACCGGTGGCAAACACACACGGCGGCCGCATGAATTTTCAAACGGGACCGCGCCAAAGCTTTTCCTCTCGCTCTTTCTCTATCCATACGTGTGGAGCGAGTACACACACACACACAGTGGCGCAGCAGCAGCAGCAGCAAACTTTTTAAGAGGCTTCAACGCGGAACGACTGTGGAAATGAATTTTTCCTCGCTGGTTTAATTTTTAACGACATTCCAGTCACTCCGCGCCATTTTTCACCCTACTTAATGTTTTACAGCCAAGAACGCGCGACTCGAGCAGCGGGTCAAGCGCGAGTAGTTTTCGGTCTCTCTCTCTGTGTGTGCGTGTACAGCGAGGCGAAATTTCACGAAGCACTGACACGATTATCGCGACCGAATTTCTTGGGTAAATCTTGGTGCTGACGTGCCCCGCCTCCGAAATACCGTTGCCGCTGCGCGAGTATTGAGATTTCGCGCTTTATATCGGAAGAAAGAAAATTCAACGCTTAAGAAGAAAATTTTTTATTGAACATAAAAAAATCATCACTGTAGGACTCCAATCAGGTCGAAAAGTCCAATCGGGCATCCAGCGTGGTAATCCTGGCAGGTCGCATTCCTACCCTTAAGCTCGGCCTCGACTATCCCGTCGGGCAGGTGATCCTCCGGTCTCGAGCTCGACGGCCTGCAAACACACGCGTACAAGCTCCGTCAATTATAAAGTATACACATACACACACAGAGAGAGCCGCAAAGTCGTTTGCCGACGTCGCGAGAGCCAGTCGATGCTTTAAGGGCGGCTTGAATTATTCCCTCGCGTATAGCTAGCTGACGCTGCGCTACTCTTTTATCGGAGGCATTTCAGACGAGCGCCTGGATTATATAAGCTCGCAATATCGCCACCGGCTTGCCCTCTCTACGAAGAAGCTCGGAAATATTTTAGAGAGAGAGAGAGATGAAAAGCGAGCTACTCTCCCGCGGGCCCTTTCGACGATGCATTTATGCGTCGCGCCTCTGTTTTCGAGGCTTGGAATTATTTCGCCTGGAATAAAATTATCAGATCCGAGCGCTTTGATAGCTTCGAAAAATCAGCGCGACTGAAAGGCTTAATGTTTGTACTCGATTACTCGGCCGAGCGAAGCTTCTCCATTCCATCCGCCCCACGCGCACACAGAGGCATGTGCGTGTAGCTTTTGGTCGGACTGATTTTCTTTTTTTTGATCTGCTTTTTCCACTCTCTCTCTCTCTCTCTGTTCGTCCTGCCACCGCGCGCGGGGTGTCGAGTTCAAAGCGATAGCCTCGAGAAGAAAAGCCCGTATAGGAGTTCAGCAGCGCGAAAATTCGAGGAAAAAAAAAAAAAAAGAAAAGCCAAACGAACTCCGGCTCATTATACGCGAGTGTGAGTAAGTAAGGACGATACGTATGTGTGTGTGTGTGTACTTACGTGAAGACAACGCGGAAAACGTCGCCGAGAAGTCCGTTGTGCTCGAGAGGGTACTCGGACGCCTCGCAGATCGATCTCAGCAGACACTCGTGTCCTGGGAATCCGGCGCTGCTTCAATCAGACCAGAACGACGTTATGCCTATTTGATCAGCTCTATCCACCCCCTCTAACGTATATACGTTTCTCCTTTCCAGCTCAAAGACTCTCTCTCTCTCTCTCTCTCTGATTAAAATGTACACGTCATACGCGCCGCATAGCTCCGGGCAAACTCGTACAGAAGACAAGCACGGAACTGGCTTTTGATTTTCGAGCAGTTTTTTAATCAAGTTTCGCACACACACACACATATATATATATATACACCGACCTCTGAAGTCTGCTCTGAAGCAGGGCGTAAACGGTCGCGCGGTCGATGCCCCTCTTCCGTCGGCTCCTCTCGATACCAGCGGGCAGTAAGTAGTAGCTCGAGTTGTCGGGTAGGCCGTAGCTGGCCTCGAAGAAGTAGGAGAGGGAGACCGAGTTGACGGGATCCTCGAGGGGTACTGCTATAGCGACGAATATCTGAGGACCGGATAGCTTTAAACTCGGCTCAGCTGAGCACCGTACGGAGACTTCTCGTTATACTTACGCCCATGTTACTGTTCGAGGGATACGAGATCGCTCGGATGGGTCGATGCAGGATACTGGCCATTTCCGAATTTCGAGCACCGCTTTGGACTTTCTCGCCGAGGAGAGAAAGAAGCAGTACCGCTGCGAGTAGGAGATGCATGTTTTACTGACTTAGACCGAATCGCGTCTCGATATCGTCTCGGGGCGAACACGTCCGACCGAGTTGACGTTTCTCGTTAGTGCCTCGGCTCTCGTTAACAGATATCTGCGTACGCGTAGTCGTATACGAGCGGCTGCGACGAGCGGTCGATTTATTTCGAAAAATGAAGAACCGCTACCCGCTGCTTATTTCGGCGATTCTGTGCTTCTGCAGCTGCAGCGAGAACTCGATCAGGAGCCTTCTCGAAAGACGGAGTCGTCGAGCTTTGATCTACCCCAACCCTCGAGGCAGCGAGACGAAAGTCCAGGTATACGAGCGATTTGCCTGTGAATAAAGGCTGTGATTCGAATTTTCAAAAAAAAAAAAAAAAAAAAAAAAACAACGCTAAATACAGGTCCTCTTCGGCCTAGGCCTACCGATGGAAGAGGAGATCTCCATGACTCTGGGTTACGTCCTCAAGTGCAACTACGACCTGCCCTACAACTCAAGCCAGTTAAGACCTTCTTTCTCCGAGCGGCAACAGCGTAAGTTTCATCGACGTATACATCCTCAAAAATCATACTAAAAAATCCGCTACTTTCACCCTGTCAGTGTCGCGCTGGAATCTCTACCGATTGCTGGAATCGACTCTGGGTAAAAGCTGCCTCCTGCGGATGGTCTGCGAGGCTGCGGCTGTACCGTTTCTATCCCGAGATAGTCAAGGGACGACTGGCCTCCTGGGGGAGCTTCTTCACGCCCTTCTCACGCCCTCGATGACCAGAGAGGAATACGAAATTTACGCCGATCGAGAGTACACGACTGCCGAGGAGAAAGGCAGAGGGGAGGGATGCCGGATGTTTCTCCAAGACTGTCCGAAAAGTCCCCTCGACTACTTCAGCCGAGTTTTACATCTCTAAACGCTCTCTACCATACGTCTGTGTGTAATTTTGCCGAAGAATAAACGTTTTACCAATTTTTTTTTTTTAACAACGAACTTCCTTCTCTATGCCCGAACTTTGAAAAACAAAACTTTTCGATCGATGCGTAAACAAATTCCGACTTTCCTTAAACTCTCCAATTCCGAGAATAAATATAATTGCCTTTTCGTTTAATCCTTCGCGAACTATTACAAAGGTGCGTGTGTGGGAGTGCGAGGTATAGTCTCGGCAGTAGCTCACATACTTACCCAACATCGGCTATATATTTCCCGGGATTAGGAATTAGGCCGGACTTTCCCGCCGTCTTTCTTCGAGCGGACAAAAGCAGCAGTCGCGGTTTACCGGACACCGCGAGAATCCCACTTCGGCGGAATATATTCAATGACTCCGCGTGTCATCGAGAGAAAGACACATGACTTTGTATACGATGAAAAAGGGCAGTTCGTTAACTCCTTTCCTCGCGTGTGTATGTGTGTGTGTGTGTGTGTGTGTGTGTGTATAGAAACGCCCTATACCGCAGTAGAGGTTGGGTCGATCGATAAGTAATTATTGTTGAAATTTAACGGCTTATCATTTTTATTTATGACTCCTCGATTCCGCGGCCCGGCTTCCAATATCCCACCTCTATACTCTCGTTTCGTTTTTCAAGACACTACGCTACACACACGCGCGCGCGCGCGAGCAATCCCAATTTATCACGTTTAATCGCGGCCAAAGACGCAATTAACTTTTTAGCGGGCGCTTGTTAAAATATGCTGCTGCCCAGCGCCGAGATAGAGTATCTATATATACACCTGTCTTTAATTACATTCCGTCGTCGCCTCGCGCGTTATCGCGATGACAAAGGCTCGATTGAACGGGAGAAGATGTAAAAAAAAAAGCGAGATGGGACTCGAGAGTAATAACAGTGGGATATAGGCCGCTAATTGGGAAAAAGGCTTTTCTGCAGCGTTGAGATCGATAATGGCCGCGTGTCCGAGTAGTCGTAAAACTAAAACTATGATATTACCGGAGGGACGTATAGCTGCTGCAAAGACTCGTGTAATCATCGACGTTTTCAAACGGCCGACGTTCGTTAAGCTCGCGCGAAGACGAGAGATAGGAATCTGTCTGTGTGCGAGAGAGGAGGGTTTTGTCGCTTTTTCAAGTTTTCTAGCCGTAAGTTTATATAGATATGCCTGGAAATCTATTTAAAACAACCAAAAACAGCCGTTCAATTTTATGTAGCACGAGCGGCCCAATAAAGCAGTGGTATATATATATATATATATATATATAAGTATATCTACTTATATCCTCTGCGAGACGATCGCAACGTGGGAAACGATGAAACGCCTCTGCGCCACCTATCGTCGCGAGCCAGAGACTGGAGAGCGGGAGAGTTTGAAAACATCAATTACCAAACAAACGATATAAAAATGTTGCGCGCATCATAATTGATAACCGCGCGCAACAAGCTTAGAAAATTAATCGATCAATCCAAACTATTAAGGCGCGGCTCGGCTCGAGGCGCGGCGGCGAGCATCAAAGCCCGCGAAGCGATTAGCGCCGAGGATCCGGTAATTCCCTCGCTAATAAATCCGTTAAGGATATTAATAAGCGTTAACCGAACGGCAGCAGCCGTGTCATACTCGGGGGGAGACGTCGAGGCTGCAGACTCGTGCTCGGATTCGAGAGAATGCGATTAGCCAGGGCTTTTGAAACAGCTTCGATGCTGCCGCTGCTTACGTTCTTGCTCGTTACTCCAAGCGTCGATACCGCTTCTAAGCGAGAACGGCGATATTTGGTCTTTCCGCCGCCCGGTGACAGTGCCACCAAAGTTCAGGTAAGGCTTTCTTTGTCGATGCTTTCGTCGACAAAAATTTCGACAAATCGACGCGCCTATTATAATAACGCGCGTGACCTTTCTCTCCCTCTCGCGAGCAAACACACGCAACGAGGCTGCGAAACAATTCCTCGGCTCATCGAGGCAAATATTTATCCACCCCGATAAACAAACAACTCCTCGCCACAGCTAGCGTATTGCGCGCAAAGCGACCAATTCCAAATCTAGCCCATAACCCGCATCAAAGCTCTCGATAGAGAGGAGGGGGTAAATTTTGCACGTTTGACAAGGAAAAAAAAGAACGTATATGCGTACGTCGAAACTTGGCTTTATTTATTAACCATCGGGCAAATTCGCATCTCTCGCTGTGCTCGAATCCATATAGGGCTGCCGACGGACGCATATAGCGTACGCGCGTCAAACGTACAATCGGAGCGCTTGTGCCGATGTAAAGTTGAAAGGCTTAAAGTCAATAGAACTATACGCGCGTTCGTAACGAATACGCACGCGTCAATGGCAGCGAATGCTTTTCGCTCGTACATACTACTGCAGCCTTATGCCGCATACTGTGAATTTCGATGTGATTTTTTGCTTGAAATTTAATTCGAGATGAGATATATGTATAGCTTCTCGCAGCCTATAAAGGAAAACTAACGTCGATCTCGTGTATGTGCGCAGTTGGTCTTCGGGCTGGGCATACCCATGGAGGTGGAGGTGAGCACGATCGTGGGATACGTGATGAAGTGCAACTACAACCTGCCCTACAACGCGTCTTATCTCACCGAGCCGTACGTCCGCTACCAGAGATCGACTGCAGCCGCCGACGCTATCGACGACGACGACGACGCGCATAGCGAAACAGGTATATATATATATATGTGTGTGTGTGTGTGTGTGTGTATTATAAGCTCGTTCGCTGATCGAGGCTATAAAATACCGAACAGCCATAAGGCATTATCGGCGTATAAAGCTGGCTCCGTTACACACGCGTATATTATATATAATGGAACGTGTGTGTTTTGGTCGCGACACGTTAATGCAACGAAAACAATCGACCTATTATACACGGAGGGTCGCGTAAGACGATCAAATTAACGACGGCTTATAAACATCGATGCGATGTTTAAACCACCGGTAATTATATATATGGCGCGTTATATACGTCGAGTATAAGCGTTATCCTCCCTTTACGCATTAGCCGATATACGGCTATACTATTCTTATTATCCAAGAGCGTTAAGCGTATAGAAGAAGCTTTATACGCAGCGGCTAATCGCTCAGCCGCTCGCTACTTTATACCTCTCGTATAAACGTTTCATCGACGAGAGTCGCGTATTTTTCAGGTCGAGCTTTGAGCCGATATGAAATTTACAAAATGCTCCAGTCGGCCAAGCCATGTCTGCTGAGGGCAATTTGCGAACTGGCGGTGACGCCCTTGAACGCCAGCCGTGGCTTAATAGCTCAGCTGCTGCACATTTTTCTGACGTAAGTCGCTTAACCCGTCTTCCCTCTCAACAGCTACTTTGTACGCCATTTCTTTTCTCTCGCAGACCATCGACGACGACGGAGGCGTACGCTGATCCGACGGACCAAGAGTATCTCGCCGCCGAGAGAATAGGTCGTCTCGGCGACTCCTGCGCTCGAGCCTTTCCCGAGTGCCCCGTCAACTTGCTCGACTACGTCAGCCGGTTGGAATGAGCAGAGCTTGCCGAAAAAAAAAAAAAAATATATATATATATATATATATATATATATATATATATACGTAGGAGCTTATTTACGGGGAATATTAGAAGCATTAGAGGAGAAAGAGATATTGGCAGTTTCGTCGCTCGATAACAGCTGCAGCGTAAAAGGCTACTGCGGAAAGGCTTCGTTACTCCGCGCACGGACCGAGAGACACAACTCGAATCGAATCGATGATTAACGCCGTGTACGTATACGTATATAAACGCGTTGTCAGCTGCAAAGCCTTTCTCTCGTATAACCGCGTTACACGCAGCTGTAGATGAGTTTTATTAGCTCGTTCGAGCGCGATTGTAATTCAATTGCAGTTGTGTATAGTGGCAGCACTACTTCTCTCCCTTTTACTTGTAATTTCGAGGACGAGCGAGCGTAAGTCAATTTGGAGACGCTATTCAGAGCTATATTTCTCGCGGCGTCTCTTTCTTTACGACCAAAGCTCCGCCGGGGATAAGTCCTTCAGCCTTAGCGGTTCTCGCGTCTATGTGTGCGTAGCTCGTCCCTCGGTTGATTCGATCTATTTACTCGCTCGGTCTAACGTATACGAAAAAAATAAATATACTCCTCTCGCAATTAACCTGGCCACACTCGCCGCGAGTGTATATAACGAGCGAGTCAAGAAAGAAACGGGGGAATCACCGTTAAGCAATGCGCGACCGAGCACGTATTTATCCAGTCCGGTTGCCGTCGCTTCTTTCCAGAAGAGACTCGAGAGGAGCAACCGATAAGCCATGGAATTTGTAAACGTTCTCGCCGTCCTCTACTTTTGCGCTTTGCTCTCGCTTGCCCGCAGCGACGATCGGTCTGCTAAAGAAGGCATCGGAGCTTCGCAGCAGCTTTCGCGATCGAAGCGAACGCTCGTCTATACGCCTACGTCGTCTATTCTTCTGGTAAGGTCTATATTATACCGTATACACATTGCGAACTTTCTCTCGGACCGTTTGAAAAGACGACGCGCATAATGGAAAACTTAAAAACTCGTATACCCGAGAAAAAAAAAAAAAAAAAAAAGCGAGGGAGAGACTCTCGGAGCTTAAAAGCTGCATCGTCGTGTTTGTACAGGCGAGGCGGAAAAGCAAAAGTTTCAAAAGCACGTTATAAGATACAGAGCTTAATCGTCGAGAGAGAGAGAGAGAGATCTGGAGGGCCGCGCCTAATCCTTCCGTTAATTATTCAAGGGAGAATAGACGACCGCACACGAGGCGCCGGTATGAAAGACTTTAAATTATTCGGCTGCACTCTACAGTGTGTATGCGCGCGTGTATAGCTCCGTAGCCGCACCCTCTCCGATATATACATATTTACATAGACACGGCGACGCGCGCAAGCTCTCGAGTACCGCGTAATTATCAACGAGATTAGAGCGGGTAAATTGTTTTTTTTTTTTTTTTTTTCGACGTCATTTCCCGATCAGCTGATCTTCGGCTTGGGTACACCGCTGCAGCTGGAGCGCGAGTCGGTGATAGTCGGCGCGTTCACCAAGGCGATCTACTCCCTGCCCAACAACGCGAGCATCTACACCGAACCCGGTGTCCTCTACGGCCGCGAGGGCGACATCCGCAACAGTAGCAAAAGCCGCTGGAGCCTCTACAAGACCGTCAGCCAACTCGCCGAGCTCTACGGTTTCGGCGACGGCCGCTCCTGTCTCCTCCGAGCCATCTGCGAGCTTGCAAGCTCGCCCTTCGACATTCGCCAGGGTCTCCTCCAGCAGCTATTCCAGACATTCTTCACGTGAGTCTCCCCCCCCCCCCCCCTCCTAGACTTAGCGCATATAGTAGCGTTAGAGCAAAGTGCTGCATTAAGCGCGCGGTGGCGCGCGCGCGAGCTTGCGTATCGATTGCCGACGCCGCTGCAGCAGTCCCTCCCGCTGCTGCCGCACGTCGGCAGCGGGCCGAGATAAAGCTCGAAAGAGAGATGAAAATTCGAGTTTTCGCTTTACACCAAGCTTCTTGTTCGTATCTTCTATTCCTATATGTGTGCGCGTGTGCGCGCGTGTGTGTTTACTCTTTCGCAGGCCGTCGAGCACGAAGGAGACGTACGACGAGTACTCGGACAGGGAGTATAGCGCCGCTGAGAAGCTTGGAAGGGATGAGAGACACGTGGATGCGGAGAGATGCCACGCCCTGTACCCCGAATGCCGGAGGAGCTTTCTCGACGTCTTTTCGGCGGTTGGACGATACTTCAAGACGACGCTGCACTGAGCTTCTTTCTTGCTCTTGATCTTATGTATTATTGTACACGAATTATGTTGTAAGAATAAACGAACGATGTGCTTCCGGCGTTTGTATATTCACAGGGGGGCTGGCTCTTATTTATCGAGAGCTTTATTCCTTCTATTCTCCCTTTTATACCCTCGTATACAGCTAAGAGAGAGAGAGAGAGAGCTAGTTTTCATTTGCCTAAAAGGCACGACGGCGTATATAAGATGCGACTTTAGTTTCACGAGCCGCGATCGGACGATTGTTCTTATATATATATATTTTTTTCTGCTCGAATATACGCAATCGACGAGGTCGCACTCGGTTAAGATACGTATATATATATAGAAATATAGAGGAGTCCCCGGGGCGCAAATTGATTTTCAATGATGTCGGCGGCGCCGCTCCCTCTCGGAAAATTTTGATAAGCCCCGATGATGACGCAGACTCGATATCCCGCAACTTTTCCCAACAGTAATTGATAGTAAATCAGGACGATATCGTGCGAGATATAGAGATTGTGTATGCGTATATATATACAGATAGCCGGTAACGAGAGATGAGCGCATTATTTATAGACGCGTCGCTTGAACTGCTCCGAAGCTGAAAATCTTTGTTTTTCCGAAGAGAGCTGTAAATATTTGAAAAAACGGATGTACGAGCGCGCGCGAGCTCTCGGGAGGAAGTGTATGTATATATATGTATACACGAATACATATACGGATTAAAAGTGTTGAGAGAGCGCGTTTGTTTGGAATTTCCGCAGAGCGTGCAAATACTAAAGGGGCATTTCCTCGCGGCAGCTCGAATCGAGGTGAGAATAAAAGTCGAATGTTTTTTTTTTTTTTTTTTTGAAAAAAGCGTAACGCTATTTCCATACTCGCGCGCGCGATTCTACTCGAGTTCGATTCCATAGAAAATTTTCGCGAAAAGCGCCGCGCAGAACTCGATGATCAATTAACGCGCTTCTGGTATTCTCGAGAGCGTTCTCGCGAAAATTCGAGCGCAAGCCGTACTCGTTCTCTCTAATTGTCCCGTATATCGATCGATTTTCTCCACCGAGAAAATTTCCTCGAGGCTAAAAGCCCAAGCCCCGGCTCTTTCGGCTCTGTCTCTATTGATTGACTCGGACGTACCTTTTTCGGAGAACTTGAGAGAGAGAGGTGTAGCATAGCCGCACAGAGGCACGTATCGCACTGGATGAAAGCCACGGCTGCTGCACTTCCGATCCGCCGAGAAAATCCCGTTGTGCACCTTTTACCGGGAGATCCATGCTAAAAGCAGGCTGGATTGCCATTTGGCCGACAGCACGAGGGTATACCTGCGGACAGCCATTGCGAGAGTATCGGAGCTTCTTCTTCTTCTTCTTTCTCGCTTTCGAGGATAAATCTTATAGAGAAGCGAGTGCACGACGAGGCGAAGCTTTAAGAGCCGGTATTAGTCTCTCTCGCTCGCGTATCGCCTTGAATTTTCGATGATTTTCGGTCGAGTACGAGGAAAGCGCGATATTCGGCGCATTCGCGAGCTGCATACTATCGGATTCCACGTATGCGTCGCAGGGCTAGCATATCGGAAGGGGATCGAATAGCTTCCAATGACGAATTTTCATTCTCCGTCGCGTTATTCCGATCCAATTTTTATACCTCCCTCTCTGCTCGTCGCCTTGCTCGTTATTGTTATTGCTATCGCGGCTGTATGCATGAGCGAAAGTTGGCCAGTATATAATACTCGGAATTCTCGGCTATACGCCGTGCGCGGGCTGAATAGTTAAAGAACAAGCGGACGGCGACGATGCGCATGCAGTTCGGCAAAGTTCCCCTGTGCTCGGCTATATAGCTAATTCAAATAGAACTGCTCGAGGGCCGCGCTTGATACCCGTAATGGCAAACGTAGCGTGATGGACTGCTTGTATATTACGGATTCATATCCGTATAACAGAAGAGGTACATACAGGGTAATAAAAAGCACCGAGAGCTTTATTCCGATTTGCTCAGCGATCGGGTAGTGAGAGAGAGAGAGAGAGAGAGAAGAGGCATCGAATACGGCGAATAACAAGCATCCTGATTCGCTTGCCGGCTCGTCGCCCGCGCGGAAATTCAAGAGGAAATGAGAGGAGCAATCTCTCTCTCTCTCTTCAGTTATGCCAGGCCCCTTAGGTGCATTTTTCGCAGGGGGGGAGCTTTTGCACGCATACGAGAGATTCCCGCTCGGGGCTAAAGGTAAATTCATCGCGAGACGCTGATGAAATATTTGCCCGCTATATTATTTTTCGCCAACTATTCCTTTAGCGAACTGCTGAAAGTATGAGCTGCGCGAGGGGAACGAAGAAAAAAGCATCGGCTCCCGTATGTGAAATTAATAAAGTTTAGTGTAACATCCCTCTCGGATAGAGTATGGTATGATCGAGATAGCAGAGCAGTGGCAGCTTATATATGGTATAGCAGCGGGAAAGTTTGATATCGCGCGACTCGAGAGAGAGAGAGAGAGAGAGAGTTAAGTAAACACGGTTCCGCGTTTTAATTCTGCGGAGCCGACGAATCCGATGAATGAGAGCGAAATTATGTATTCCGGCCTTTCTTGTTTTTGCTGATTTATCTGCCAAGTAGTCCGTGACGCTATACCGCGCAGGTGTTTTGTAACGTAATTTTATCTAAAATAAACTTTCTTTCTCGATACAACTGGCTCGCGATCCCGAGCAACTGCAATATCGCGCGCAACTCACGGATAACAGAATTATCGCGCGACTCTTAATTTCGGCGCGGAAGATAATTGAAAGCGGCGTGGAAAAATTTTACTCGTTTATCCGCTGAATGAAAAATTAGAACGAGCGTAATTTACGCTGATACTTTATATATTCCAGCCGCTTGTTTTTCAAAAAGTTGCCGTAGCAGAGCCGCTGTGAAAAACGCCGGTTATACGCGCGCACTTTTTGCGCAAAGCTGCGGATTTATCTCCGGAGCCTCGGCCGACGAGGGAAAGTTGACCGAGTCGAAGCTGCGCTGTGCGCGAGCTTATATGAGCGAGAGAAAAATGATGCCGTTAAAATTCAAAACCCTGCCCGTATTCCCAAAAAAAAAAAAAAAAAAAGAAAAACATAACGATAAGCAAATTTCAAAAGCGCAATACCGAGAGCCTCCGTATAGGGGTGGATCCGATTTATTAGACACAGTAACGCTGTAAAATCAACTCCGATAAATCAAATTTTCAGCCATTCCACTGACTTTCCTCTCCCTAGGAGGGAATATAGCGGCTTAACGAGGCGTAAGATTTTTTCGGCCGCTGCTGGAAAAATTCGCTAACCGCGTTACACGGCCGCAGAGAAAGAGAGCGAAGAAATCGCGCGCGATGAAATTTAATTTACTCGTTAGGTCGCTTCCTCTCTTGTATATACTCTCCCGCTTGCGAGGTCAACGACCGCGAAGCTAATATTTGGCCTGCAGCTCGAGCGCGGCAAAATAAAGAAACGAAGAAAAAGTCGCTCTCGGAGCCGAGCCAGGGCACATACTGTTTCGGACTGTCTTTTCAACTATCCCTCTGTGTGTGTGTGCGCGCGCGATGCCGTCGCCACGTCGTCTTGTTCTAGTCCTGCTGTGGTCGAGCGTGGCCCGGACGTTTGGCAACGAAGCGGTTCTGCTCTTTCCGAAATCGGGCGTCTTGCAGGTAAAAGCGCGACTTGTTAGACACACTGTGACGCCTCTGAAGGGATGAAAGCTCGGCTCTTGTATAGGCTAATGTTCGCCGATGAAAAATTCTCGTTTGCAGTTCACTCTGGGCATATCGGTGCCGATCGCGATGGGCAAAAAGGGCGGCTTGGTGTCCACCACCGGATTTCAATTCAATTACAATCTGCCCACGAACGCGACCGAGTTGGAGCCTGTGCTCCTGCACGCTCGGAACGAACGACAGGTAGAGCAGCAGCGGAGCCATTTGGAGCTGAAGAATATTTACGCGTCGCTGGAGGAGCTGCTGGAGAGGTATGTATATCAGCTAGAGATCGAAAGGATCGAGGAAGGAGAAAAAAAAAAAATTTAATTAGCTCTCGAATATAGGAGGGTAGAAATTCCAGAGGAGTAATCTAGCGGCTGCTTGGCCTAATGGAAACTAATTATCCCGGAGTATTCGCGCAATGAAATTTTCATTAAAATAGTCGAAGCTCGATATCGCCGCGGTATCAATCAAGTCTCTAGTATCTATAAAAAAGAATTTTCGCGCTCTATATGACGCGATCTAACAAGCTCCGCAGTAGAGCAGCTGCTTTGTACGCGACTACTCTGTATTAATAAATGCGAGAGAAGGAGAGGAAGCAGCGATCAAAGGACCCACGGCGTAAGGACGCCGAGGCAACTTGAACGTAAATTAATTGGGACATAAGGCAATTACGCTGCCAAGAGAGAGTCGAGTAGAGCCTATATAGCAGTGGACGTGTATACACGCCAAGTCGACGCGCTTCCTGGGAGGATATTGGCTGCTGCTGTGCGAGAGATCAACCGACTCGTCAACGTCTTCGAGTCGTCGGGCTTTACAGAGCGGAGGGAATCTTTCGAGAGGAAATTTTCGAGTGCGGAGCTCGCTGATTATATTAGCTTTGACACGGTAAACGTTTTCGCGGAGGCAAAAATTCGATTTGCATCGGCCATAGCCTTTTACTCGGAAATAGTCTTTATATACCAGAATTCGAGGCCGATACGAAAGCTCTAAACAATCCATTAATCTTCGCAGACAGGGCTGGAACGACGGTCAGCAGTGCCTTCTGCGAGCGATATGCGAGCTGTCCGAGACACCGCTCGGCCGAAGCAGCGAGGACGTGGTCGAGGAAATGCTACACCTGCTCCTCACGTGAGTCTCTATACCTGTGTATATATATATATATATATATATCGGAGTAGAAAAAGGCATTATCAGTCACACGGCGACGCGCTCGATTCTTCCGACAAACAACCCACACATACGCACACGGCCTCTATATCCGACAGAGCTGCTCTGTATAGGAAATTGCATCGCGAGAGCTGATGCTGCCAACTAATTAGGCCAAAGTTACAGGCTCCATTAACTCGCTCTCGCTGGCGCTATACGCTGCTCACTTATTTGCTTGATTATGCTCTTCTTTGTTTATTCGTTTTCCCAGTATTTGTATATTTCCATTCCGATTATTCATTCGAGCGCGCTGCAGCAGTCGAGTGTGTGTGTGTGTGTGTGTGTACACAGAGAGCAAACAGCGAATTTATTTCGCGCTCGCCTTTGACGAGAGCTACGGCACGTACGCAAACACGTCGTCGCAATCAGAGATTAAATTCGTTTTTCACAGGCCGTCGGAGGACAATCCCAGAGAGGAGGACGTGTACCGGAGAGCCGAGCTTGCGGGCAAGGAGAAGAGGAATTGCAGGAGAGCTTACAGGGACTGTCTGGAGTCGCCGCTCGAATCGTTCACCGAAATATACGACGATCGCGGCCGTCAAAGCCACCGCACGTACGGAGATGAAGGATTCTAGATCGGACGATTAAGGATGCGGTTCTTTCGATTGGTGTTTTTATATATTTTTTTTTTTTTTCTCTAACGCTTGAAACGATTAAAGAGGTTTTATGAACGAGGCTCGGACTGTCAAGGCGTTCGGAATATATTCACCTTCGGTGTGGACTTGTAAAACGTTTACTCTGTACTTAAAATATTGATCGAGGGTATGATACAGTAATAGGTGCAAGCCTTCAAGTGTGCTCAAGCTCTTGTTTTTTTATTGGCCTCTTAAAGAAAGACTAGACACGTGTATTCGTTTAAAACGATCGCAAATAAAGTATGCCATACGAATTCAACAATTTTTTTTTTTTTTTTCAACATATGTCGAGTGTGTACTATTCCGCTAGCAGACGGTTTACGGTTACTCGTAAACGTCGCAGCCGCGAGAAGCTTCAGAATTATACGTATGAATTTTTTCCACCAACGAAGAAAATTGCTATATATATATATATTTTTCAAACATCGAGATAAATAAATCGAAACTGATATTCATTCCAAGTGATGATTTCCCCTCGATCGAGCAAAGAAGCTGCAGCATCAGCCAAGAAGCAATTAAAATTTGTTTCTCAGCTCGAGTGTAAAAGAACAACAATCGTTCGATACCCATCTCTTTTCACGCATGAATAATGCATAGCCCGAGAGGAAACCGTCGCTACTTTGCCGATAGTTTCCGAATGAAATTAATATTTATGTACGGAGAAATCCTTCCTCTTGTACGACTCGTTTATATATATATATATATATATATATATCTCGCGGAATAAAGCATAGAGCGGAACACACAGGCCGCTTTTTAATAAAGCTGCGCGGGTAGAAACTCTGCGCAGTGGTAGCGGCTGCATCAGGATGACAACTGCTGTAATACCGTCGTTGCACCAATTTGTTCTTATATAAGTGCCGGAACTTACGTCTCGCACACCGCGCACACAGAGAGAATTTCGCCCCTCGTGCGCTTGCGAGGGTCAGAGTGAGAGAGAGAGAAGCTCGGATGATAAAGTTGCCGGAGTCACGCACATTCTCTCCTGCGCGCAGGAATTTCGCGCTGCTGGTTGTAGGAAACTTTCTCGCGCGAGAGTCCGTTTTTGCAGACACGCCGGTCGAGTCTTAATGCTGGCGCATCAATTTTGCCTTGGAGAGAGAGAGAGAGAGAGAGAGAATAATTCTCTAACAAAGCTCTAGCATTCGATACGAATTAAACAAACGCGTCTTTACGTTATTTGCAAGCTAAAAGCGGTCTCTATACGGGCGTTAAAAAATTCATTCGCTCCTTCGAATCAACGTCGAAGCAAAGGTCAAGCACCCGCCTCCCCCGTGTTTCCCGGAAGGCAAAAAAAGCACCAGCGACTTTCCTGTTACCCAGCAAACTTCACACTGCCGTGTACCTCTATAAACACACACACGAATACAGAGCGCGCGCGCGCACACATTCCAGTGAATTTGTTAGCGCAGGAATGTAATTCCGTCGACTGCCTCCGCCTCTCCTATACACAGTTACGTAAGATTTCGAGCGTAACAGCGCGCGGATATTTGTCTTGGCGTTAGCGCCCGTTATACTCTTGAGAGAGAGAGAGAGAGAGAGAGAGAGAGCAAGCGCGCGACAGAAGAAGAAGAAGAAGAAGAGGACGAAGCCAAGCGCTGAATGTAAATTCGTAGCTTTCTTTCAGGCCCGCGCTTGCTCGCACGTGGTTCGAGTGCAGATACAACGAACAAATCGCGAGCAAAGTTCGCGAATATCAAACTTATTTACTCTCTTTCTTATTCTCTTCCTCCACGAGTTTGGCCAAGCTGGACTGCAAGCTCGATGAAAAAATCCTTATAGCGGCGAGAGATTTTTCTAAACTTCGAGGGAACATGTACGCTTGGCTACTTATGCTGCTGCTGCTGCTGCTGGTGGGAAGGATCGAGGGGGAGAATTCTCGCGGTAAGAGGGAGAGCCCCTTGATACCACCGCCGTTGGTATGGCCTTTCGGAGGCACTTTCAAGGTGAGTTTGAACGTTTTTTTTTTTTTTTTTTTTTTAATACGCACACCTTCTTCTTCCGTTTCACTATTGCATAACTCAGGCTCGATCGCGTGTAACAGTTGATCGTCGGCGCTGCCATCCCCATAGCCATGCCTGGGAGGATAGTCAGCTACGGGCAGAACCTCCAGTTCCAGTACTCCCTTCCCCAGAACGCGAGCTTCTTCAGCGACTATTACAAGGCAAAGTCGAGCGGGCGAAGGAGGAGGCGACAGGTCGAGGAGATTGGAAGGGAGAGGCAGATATTCTATCGGATGGTCGAGGAGGAGCTGAAAAGGTATACGCCGCGCCAGAGCTTTTTACCCGCCAAAGTTTAGTTTCCCCCGTAAATCAACGAGGAATTCCAATGAGAACTTTGACATCGGATTTTAATTAACTTTTTGTTCCACTACAAATATATATATATATATATATTTGGGAAAGCTCGACGCTTGTAAAAATTATATCTGAAAAGGTAGTAGAGGATATTAAGAGTCGACTGTTCTCTTTTTCGGCTACGCGTGCGCTGCAGACGAGCCGGAGTCGAGGACTGCTTGGCGAGGAGCATATGCGAGTCCGCGGAGACGCCGCTGAGGGATGACGGTCTCGTGGGCGAAATCCTCCACGTGCTGCTCACGTAAGCTCGATTCTTGCTTAACTCGCTTTTCTTCCGCATTTTTCTCTGCTGAATTTTCAGGGGTTTAGGGGATATTGGATTCCATATGTTTTCGATCATTTCGAATGCATAAGCCTCGTAATCTCCATAATCCCGATAATTCCGACACTCGACAGCCGAGCGTAAAAGCTCTACTATAAAGCACATAGCTATATCTATATCAGGCGGTATTGCAGGCCGGACTACGGCAACGGCGGCGAATCATCCCTGATCTCCGACGTCTACAGACGGGCCGCGGAAGTCGGCCGGAGGGCCGAGCTCGACTGTTTCGCCGCGTATCCTTCCTGCCCTCGAGGATTCGGAATTCTGGATCACATTTCCAAGGTCTTCGATTATGATTGACGACGTGAAACGGACATCAATCATCCTCTATACAGCTCGGCACTGATCTCTCTTTCTTCGCGCATAAACCACCTGTGATGTAACGATTGACGTTTGAATACACTCGGTAAGATCTGTGCAAAAACGGCCTGTGTGTGTGTGTTTTTTTTTTTTCCTTTTTTATTCTATACCCGAAACGTGAAAATGGAAGGCGCCAACAGGCCGTTTCGTTAATTTTTAAAGACAGCGCGCTCGCGCCTGAGAAAGAGAGTTTAAACGGCGAAGCGATTCTCAGAAGGACGCGCACTAATGAGCGGGTACACGCGGTGAAAGAAGCCCTGAGTCGACGTCTTTCACCGCGAGCGGATGAGACGAGTTTCACGAGTCTCCTCTTCGAGTCTAGTTTTTTTTTTTTTTTTTAAAAAAAGAAGCTTTGCCTGTACGCGCTGTTGCTCATAAATCGAGTATATTTTCATTGTCTTCTAGCTTCTCAAACGAGTTATCTCTTTCCGAAGCTCGGCTTCAACGATTCCGGGGTCAAGCGAGCGGATTTATTTATTTATTTATTTTTTTTTGGAAACTCTCCCGCGCAAACTTTGAAAATTAATCGGCCGATGAATCGCGCGCAACTCGTTAACTGAATTTCAGAGGAGAGGATATCTCGTTACCGCCGGAGTTTCCGTCGCTCAAGTAAATCAGAGAGAGAGAGAGAGAAGCATCAGCCGTATACAGAGCGGCTCTGCGGCAGTGGGATAACTCTCCTCGAGTATAGCGTCAGCGCACACTTGTTCCCCGCGCGCGTCATAAGTCCTCTCAGGGAAAAGGGCGCATATAGCCGAGAATGTGGTCGCAGGTATATTAATTGCTCAGTCGGAGTCTATTAAACGGATTCGAGCTCGGCCGTACTGCAGCGGTATCCAGAGGAAAGGTCAAATGAAGCTGCGGAGATGTCGGCGATGCTTTTGCTGTTGCTGCTACTGATACTCGGGAAGGAAGTCGACGCAGCTGGCAGGAACAAGAGGGCTTTGGCCTTTCGGAAGGGCAGCACGTTTTTCGTGAGTATATATATATATATATATACAGCGGCTAGCTATATTGGAATTTCTTTCGCCATATTTTTACATATGAACGATTTCGGGGCCGAGAGAACGAGGAAAAAGAGCAAGTTGCACCGGCTGCGCGTTTTTTGTTTGAATTTTTTAACGAAGGTACGTCGATAGCGATTTTTCGAAAAAGCCGCTGCGAGATAAAACATTGAAAGAGCCAGCACGAACTGTAACGCGCGTATGGGAAAATATACGAGTTCTCTTCTCTCGCAGAATCGACTGAACTACAAGGTGAACATAGCCCCTTACACGACATTCGCTCAGGCCAGTGGTTTCAAGTTCGCCTGGGAGCTTCCGGTGAGAGGAGAAGGTGCCAGGGTGGTCAGATCGACGACGCTCCAGGAGATCCGGGAGGCGGTCGAGAGCGTGTACGAGAGGTGGGTCCGATAAATTGTTTAAACAGTGCGCGAATAATGCACGCCAGCCAATTGCGCAGTGCAGCGCTCGACTGTTTTTTAGGTCGCTAGGTAAAACGAGGTTTTTCAATACTTTTGAAAAACCAAATCGACGTAGGAAAGCTCGTACACTCGAGACGGAAACGGATGAACGTATATGCTTTTAGTGTAACGCCCTGAAATATCGTTTTACAGTCACGGTTTCGATGGTAAGATGTGCCTTCTGAAGAGCCTATGCCAGGCGATGGAGTACCTCGCGGAGAAGGACGGTGTCCTGATGAAAGTACTCCACCTGCTGTCCGGGTATGATATATGGATCCGTTTCGCAAACTTATTATCGGACGAAAAGTCAGCTCGAGAGCCACGTTGAAGTGTAATTGGATCGATTTCAGGTCACGCAGCGGAAACGGAACGTCAGTCCTGGATCCACTCGTCTGCGGCAATTACGCCAATCATTGCCCCCTGCATTTGATCGGGTTCAACGCGTTTACGGAGCACTGACTGCTGCACTCACTCTCACTCTCTCTCTCTCTCTATCTACCTATATCTGTTACATAAATTAAGGCTCGAAAATACTCAGCAACCTGTACGATACGAAATAAAGCAAATGTAGCTTTTTTCCAATCTCTCTTATACAATCTTTTCAAAAAGCCCGCGCAAAGGAGTAGTGAATTAAGCATCGTGTAAGCCCCGGCAAATCCTCGGGTCAGCAAACAATCCCTCATATACACCGGAGAGCTTGTTTGCGCCGTTTGCCGGTGTTTGCCGAGCAAGTTATACACCGGCTCTCCGGAAAAATACATGCCGTTACGACTACGAGTATAAAGCGAGACACGGGTGTACGGCAGAAGGAGCCGCGCGGAGTCTATAGGATGGATTTGCTCAAGTTGCTGCTGTCACTGGGATGCCTCGCGATCCTCGTGTTCGGAAGCGAAACGTCGGGAGAGCTCAGGAGGCGGAAGAGGTACCTAATCTTCCCGCAGGGTAGCAACGTCCAGGTATATTTTCTGATATACTCGCAACTTACGAGGACATCGATGTAGGGGGGACTTGAATTTTTCAGCTGGTTTACTGTCTGACGATCGGAGCTTACGCCCGCGACGGAGATTTAGTCTTAGGACTGACGGCAGCTCTCGCCTGGGAATTGCCGAGCAAAGTCGAGGCGAAACTGACGGGGCTGCTACATCGGCGCAGCCGCGCCGTTCTCTATCCCAAGATCGAGGCCCTCCTTCATTCGTGAGTACGGTATATATATATATATATATATATATATATATATATATATATAGCCATATGCATCAGTTCCACGTTGCACGCGGCCGATTAATTATTTTCATCGAGAGAACGAGTTTGTCCAAGGAGATGCGATTTTCTTCGGAATGGAAGCGTTTACTCCGGTAACTGCACTTGCCGACACTATTCATCTCTCTCTCTCGGGCGTGTGCAATGTTTCAATTAAACTTTACACTTGGCGGCGGCGCAGTTCTCTCTCTCTCTCTCTCTCTCTCTCTCTCTCTCTCTGTGTTTGTGTGAGATACGTAGGCTGCGCCGCGGCGTCGTGTGCAAGCGCTTAATTTAAAGTTTATCCGCGTGTTGCACACCCACACACACAGAACAGGTCTCGACGGCAAGTCCTGCGTGATGAGAGCCCTATGCGAGGCCGGGCGAAGGAGAGCATCGGAAATTGGAAGTGGTACATTCCTCCAAGAGCTTCTTCATGCCGTTTTCACGTGAGGCCACTTGACATACTACCTTACGTTATTCCGTGTATGCTTTGCTTACGTGCTATGCTGGAAAAATAAGATGCTACCGCTAGGTGGCGCTTGGGCACTTTCCCGCTTCCCGCAACGCTATCCGAGCCAGGAGAGGATATATATATAGAGAGGTGTGTCTAGACTGCCTTATGCTTGGGCCGCTCGTGCTGTAACTGCGCTTTAAGGCTTTTCAAGAATATATGCACTGGTGTATACCGCAGGCATGTAATAGTGCCGACGGACGATTCTTTCAAAAAGAATCGATTCTGTTTTACCGATTCTCAAGAATCGGACAATTTATATTAATATTATTGTATTACATAGAATAATATACATCATATTATGTTAATATTATTATACTCTTTAATAACTACATGATTTTGATACAATTATAAATTGATAAAATAATTTGACATTTACATTTATATTTGTTTATTTAATAGACTTTTATAGATGACTTTTCTCAATTTATGAGAAATGTTTGTTTTGCGCTTTATTCGCCATCGTCAAATATATCTCTTCACTTAGATATACATCTCCCGACATACGCCAAAAAAAAAAAAGTATCCTCAACAAACTCTTTTAATCCGCTTTTGCGAGCGATAGAAATTAAAATAAAGCCTTGACTTTTATGAAATAAAACCGATAAAGAATCGATTCTTACAGAATCTAAAAGAATCGCCCATCGCTGCATAACAGTCTTCCCTGAAAGCGTAATACGCATGCGCGAAAACTCGCTGAGAGAAATGAAAAATATACGATAATTTTCAGATTGCGAGAGGACGGCAGCACTTTCGACAACGAGGATAGCCGACGGTACGATAACGCGCACAGCAGCAGCGACGGCAGCGATTGCGCCGAACTTTATCCATCCTGCGAGCATTCCATTTACAGCCTGGACTTTTAAAGAAAAGCCATTGTGTGTCCTCTCTCTCTCTCTCTCTCTCTCTCAAAAATGGATGAAAAGTGCAAGATATCTCCGAATGTTTATACCGAGCATCTGTCTCCAGCTTCGTACACGTGTAACATAGATATAGCCTGTAAGATATGGAAAATATATATATATATATATATATATATTTTTTTTTTTTAACGCAAATAAAGAGAAAAAATCACGCAGACACAGTGTACACCCGTCTAATTCTCGCTCCGAGCATCTCGAATAAATAACAATTAGCCCCTGACCGAGAATTCCGACGTCGGCGCACACTTAAGAAGGCCAGCAGTGCGTGTACGACGTCAGTCTCTCTCACTCGAGCACATATAGCGGAGGCAGGAGGTTAGCCTAGTCGTGCGCGAGAAGCCTAAGTCGAAAAAATGACTCGGGAGAGATACGGCAAGTCGTTTGTCTTGCCGCTTCTTCTGCTGCTGCTTCTGGCTCGTTTGACTCGGGCCTACGCCGACAACGTCACCCTGTCGAGATCCAGCCGAGCCATCGGTCTCGGATACAAGTATCTCATATTTCCTCAGGGTAGCAACGTCCAGGTCGGTATCTCCTCATTTTTTACGTCGACCCTTTTTCTTGTTACGCGCACGATTGAATTTTCGAGAGGCGCTACATCGAATGTTTAAAAAAAAAATATGAAGTAACGCGAAGAAGCGCAATCGGCAGAGTATAACGGGTGCGTTCGTTTGGAAATCGCAGCTAATTTACTGCCTGACCGTAAGCACCCTGGCGCGGCCTCGTGGTTTTTTTACTATGGGAGTGACCGCAGGCCTTGCTTACGAGCTGCCCTACCGTCGGACCTCGCTTCACAGAAAACCCGCCGAGGTCTATCACCGCAGGAGCCGGAGGGACCTCTACCGCAGACTCGAGATAATGCTCAAGACGTAAGTTTCACCCGCCACTGCTATCTATATATACATATATATATATATATATATATATATATATATATATATATATATATACCTATAGCTAAGCGCAACAAGCTCTTTTCGCGACTCTGTTTTTTCCCGAGGAGTAATTAACTCGATCGACCGTCCCACTCGAAGAATTGGAGGATTAATTATAAAACTGTCACGAGACGAACGTAAAGCTTTCTCGCGGATAATCCGATCGACCGGTCGAGTTACGGCAAGTATCTAATAAGCGATCCACACCTTTTGCGCAGCCAAGGCAAGGACGGGAGATCCTGCGTGCTCAAATCGCTTTGTAAGGCGGGTCGACGCAACCGGTCGCGAGAGATCGGCAAGTCGAGCTTCCTCGATGAGATACTCCACTCGATCTTCACGTGAGTTTTGCTTAAAAAAAAAAAAAAAAAAAAATCACGAATAATGACATTAACGTACGTACGCGTGTGGTGTACAGGTTCCCAGCAGTCGAGCAAGAAGATGACGAGGACGAGGCGCAGCGAAGCGCCGACTACGACAGGGCTTACGCCGCCGAGGACGACTGCGACAGGCTCTTTCCTGCCTGTCCGCGGCTCTTCTGAATAAAGTTGTTTATTTCTGCACGGAAAATGATTTTCGGACCTTTTTTTAACACTCCGTGAGCGTTAAAAAATATGGTTCTATACACCCGTGCGAGAATCGAAATACACTGTTCCCGTGTAATCGCTTCTCTCATATCCAGCGTCTCTTCGTCCGTTATACCTACCCTTTTGCCGAGCAGCCGCTGAAATTTTCACGGCGATTTTTCCTAGCACGTATACTCGCTCGCGTATCGGAAAGAAATCTCTCTGTACAAATAAAAGGACACGTTCGCGGTGCGATATTAAAGGAGCAAATTGGCGGGAAAAATGTATCCGAGAGCGCGCGCGTCGATTACGCTTTTAATTAAAGCCCTTACGATATTTTAATTCGTCGCTGCTGCTCCGCTAAAATTGAAATCGAGAGAGAGAGAGAGAGAGAGAGAGAGTTTCGCAAGCGCGAGCAAATATTCGTTTAGCGAGAGCTTAACGCTGCGAGCGTGAGCGTGCGCGTATACAAGCCTGGCTCCGATTTAAAATTCGAATCGACGAAAAATCGTTGTGTGTTGTTCTTTTCAATTAGAAGCTCCATACGCGTGCGCGAGTCCAGTCTCGAACGCGAAGCAGTAGTCGTCGTCGTCGTCGTCGAGTGTAAGCAACTGCGTATAAAGGAGCGATGAAGCTCTCGGTTATATTAGCTTGCGCCTTATCCTGCGGTTGCGTCGCCCTCGAGCTTTGCGATAACGAGGCGAGCTTGCAGCTCAAGCGCCGGAAGAAGAGAGCGTTGACTTTTCCCAAAGGAAGCGCCTTCGTAGTGAGTATATACGTATATACTAGTAGTATGTCATATCGCTGCTATTGTATATAACACAGCGTCTCCGTGAGCAGATGACCATGTCGATGGTCAAAGCGATCCAGCTTCGAGTGCCGGCCAACTGGAATCTCGACATAGAATTCGACGTGATCTGGCCGTTACCAGCAGGGCTCTCCGAGCTGCCACGTAAACCGACAACGAGGATGCCTGCGCCGGTTGGATGGAGACCCGCTAACGCGTACTACGAGCCTTACTACTGGGAACCGCACAGACGTCATCGGCGGGAACTCTATGCTAATTTCGAATTAGCACTCGACAGGTTCGTTACGCGAGACGCTTGACGTGCATGTATCAGGTGATCCCTTCTTACGATTCTCGAAACAATTGCGCGGTAACGACGATATAATCTCGCGAACCCTTTCAGCCAAGGCATTCCGGGCAAGCTCTGCATCCTTCACGCGATCTGCGAAGCCAAGCTCGTGCTCAATCCGCCGGGACTGTCGCTCGTCGAGGACCTCCTCCGCGTGATATTCAGGTAGGTATAGACGCGCTCTATATATATATATATATAATCCCTATATATTATACCTAAATCTCTCGATATCTTCTTTCAGCTACCCCACGAGCATCGACGCCACTTCTGATCACTACGACAGAGCCTACCGTCACGGCAACGACTGCGACTCGACTTATCCCTGTCCCTTTTCCCTCCTACATCTCCTCCTCCATTACAACGGCGGCGACGACGAATAAACCCGAGTGCGATACAGCCGTTTTCGAACAAGACACGCGAATATATATATATATATATATATATATATATATAACGTCAACGAGCGGAACAATAATCTCTATTCTCTCGCTTAATTAATAAATCGCTTTCGTCTAATTGAAAAGCTTTTACTCCGCTGGCGGGAGCGAAACTTCGAGAGCCGTCTGTTAATAGAGCGACGATATGCACTTAACGGTCGGGCAAATTGGATTCGAATGAATTTTTAAATTCTCGGTGAAGAGAGTCGAGTAAACAGCGCGAGCGGATCGGTTAAAAAGTACGAGTTGAACGAACGCGGAGAAATATTCGAGCCTACCTGTTAATAGTCTGGTAAACGAGCGAGCTCGAGGTGAGAGAGACTCGGCCGACGATCAGCGGTTTATTCTTCCGCTCGAGCTTCGCCGCTGCAGTTATAGGTGAGCCCGTAATTATACCTTAACTGCCCTTTCTTATATACATCCTCGTCTCGTATCGATGTCACCCATCGATCATTTTCCCTCCTGTTTCTCTCGGAGAACTAACAATTTCCTGTTTCCTAAAGAGCTTACCGAAGTGAGTTACGAGATATTTCCTCGGCCGCTCGCAGAGAGCTTGCGAGAGAGAAGAATCGATCTTCCGTCTCTCGCTGGCTTCTATATGTCTGTGTGTGTGTGTGTGTATAAGGCAACTTCTATCTACTGCCGTCGGCCCGGCCCATACTTTTCTCTCTTTCATTTTCCTTCCATACTCTCGTTCAGCCGCGCCGCGCAGCTACAATGGCCTATAAATTTCAGTGTACGTAAACGGGACCCTGACCCGCTATTATAGCTATTATTATTATTATTTATTATTTTTTTTTTTTGTCGCAAAGCGTCTCGCGCGAAAAGTGCCCGCGAGTAGCGCGGAATGCGAGACAATATCGCGATGCGCGAAAGCCTGTGTAAAGCCGTTGGATGGGCGTGTAGAGGGAGGAACAAGGGTAAAATTGATGTGTAATCACGCGGCAATGCGAAGAGGAGAGATTGTCTCTTCGCTCGACGTCGCAGCTGCGACGCTTATTAACTTTTCGGATCGAGGTGAGAGGAGGACTGCTCAGCTTCTCGGATGTGATACCGGGAGGAGGGAAATTGTTTGTTGAAGCTTCTTATGTAAAGGATAATAATAAAAGTCAATGTTTTACGATGTAAACTCGTCTCGTCATTCCAACACCTCGATGATCCAACGATTCGTTGTGATCAATAGCCTCTTGATGAATTCGAGATTCGCGTTCTTTTTCAGCGCCTCGTGTCAGAGTTGCGTAAACAGTCGGTGAAGACATCGTTCCCAGGATGTCGGGACGGGTGGAAGCGATTCTCTTGGCCCTGTTGACGTGTTCCTTGATACTGGGACAGGCCGATTCCGGTGAACTACTGGCCAGACGGAAGCGATACGTCGTCTTTCCGGAAGGATCGAGTTTCTCGGTAAACTTTCACATCTCCTCCCTATTCTTCCACTATAATCGACGCTTTTTCTCTCTCTCTCTCTCTCTCTCTCTCGTCCTCGCGCAGGTAGCCTTTTGCATGACGGTCCACACCCTGACTCCGGACAACATCTTCACGGAGGGCCTCAACTGGGGCATCTCTTACGACCTGCCGAACGAGAGCAAACCCGAGCTAGCGCCGTTTCTACAGCTGCGCAAGGACCGATTGAAGCTCGGCAGCCCTGACAGTTACGGACGGCCCGGTAAGGGCAAGTTATACGGAGCATCGGCGCAGCAGCAGATCGGCTACTATCAACCTCCTCCGATCGATAAGAACAAGTACGGCGATTACTACAAACCGGACTACGGAGCCTGGAATAACGAGGCCAAGTACGACAAGCTTCGGTTGACCGAGAGGAAGAAGTATAGCAAAGCCGATTACCACTACCTGCAGCGCAGACACCGACGAGATCTCTACAACAAGCTCGAGGTCGTTATAAACGCGTGAGTGTACGATTTATATCACGAAATACATGACGCTTATCATAGTCGAGTTACGGCAATCAGGCCGTATACTTTCGTCGCGTCACGAGGGCCGTTAACCAGTGCTCTATACACACACACACACACACGGAGTGAGAGAGTCTAGCGTGAGGAGAAAAGTTCGCGGGGCTTTTATTAAGGCTCCGCGCATAAAGTGCTCGTCGTCGCCTAGAGGAGACGACTTTCGGCGAACTTTATTCTCCCTTCTCCTCCTCATCCTTCGGCGTAAATAGATAACGGCTTGCGGGTCTCTCTCTCTCTCTCTCTCTCTCTGTCTCGTTAACTCGCCGCGACAATTTCACCCTCGAGCGCTTGTTTGTTTTTATATGTATATATATATATATATATATATATATATATATATATATATATATAGCGTGGCTAATGTACTCTATAGCTAAAGTTCGACGAGGAGCTATGGTAATCCATCATTAACGCCCCCGCGATATTGCGCATTCTCTTATAGCATATCGCGCAATCGGGTTATATACAATAAATCAAAACTGTCCGAGAGGATGAAATTCCGTAGTATATAAGCGCAGACACAGAGGGCTCGAAATTCTACATATTATATACACGATATCACGCTCGGAATTAATGGTCCGCGCGGACGCTAAAGTGGGCGGGTATAAACACGCGGTATATACACATATATAGAGGGAGAAGGAGAAGAAGTTGCGAGATATCGAGCAAGCGCTCGGATGATATAAGAATCCTTCAAACTTCGCGCAAGCTCTCCCCCTCTCTCTCTCTCTGAACACAATCGAGTCGTCGATGCTTCTTCTTTTTCCCTCCTCCTCCTCTCGCTCGTGATTGTACTCGTGCATAACGATAAACAGACTGATGTAAAGAAAAAAACCCTTTCCAGTATGGGCTACGACGGGCGCAGTTGTATCCTGCGGGCCCTCTGCGAGGCGGCACAGCGGTTCATGCCACGTGGCAACAGCCTTGTCGAGGAGATGATGAGGATTGTCTTCGCGTGAGTATATATATGAATAGGGGAACGGACGTGATTTTTAAAAGCTTTTTTAAAATAAAATCAAGGGTACAAGATTTTTACTGCGATATTCGTTGAGTAATATTGTTTCGAAAATTCGGTTTCCTAATGATACGTGATCAGTATGGCGGCGCGAAGGATGAAAATATATATGGATGTATAAACGCATGTAAATTTTAATGTATAAAATAACCTCATTGTTTTCCCCAAAATCATAATGGAGGTGAGAGATAACGCTTCGATATCAAAGTAGATTCACGATGACTGAATTTATGTACTCGAATGCCCGTATGTTATAGGTTAGGTCTTTATCCTTTGAGCCGCCATATTGGAGAGCTGCCGTTTTAAAAACTACTCAAACATAAGGATTTTTAATCAATCGTATCAGGGCCTAGAGCTATTAAATTCTTATGCTATTTTCTACTGCATATAAGTATTTATGTGTATATAGCAGAACCACGTCTGTTCCCTATTTCTCTGCTTTTTTTTTTTTTATCGCGAGGCTAATTTATTAAAGTCGAACCTGCCGTGTGTGTGTGTTATAGATTGCCGCTGAAGAGGGTCTTCTCGTTCGAGCCGGAGGAGCACAGGGTGTACACCTCGGCCCATAAAGCCGGCCACGAGGGCCACGACTGTCCGGCGCTCTTCCCTGGCTGCAGCTTCTCTCTTATAGATATGGCCCTCGGGAAATATAACAGCGATGCCGAGGACTACGACGAGGCCGCAGCTTTGCAGCGATACACCATGAAGTGAACGCGCGGCCGAATAATGCAACCGCCGGCGCTCTCGTTTTGTTCTATTTTTCACGCCCGACCTACTGATACACAATGTGTGACTTTCTGTCTATGGACCGCGCGTCGATCGATCTCTTTGCATTTTTATATATACATCCCACGTGTATGTATGTGTACACGCGGGCGTCTATTGGAAATATATATATATATTTTTTTTTTCATCGAATATACACCGCGACGTGTGTGTTTTCATTCCATTCGTCCGCTCGTTGTTATTCCGGGTGCATTTCTACGAGCCGATAATTGCCGCGCGTAAAAAATCTGAATTTCAAAGGAGCCGTAACGACGAGCATGTCGTAATCTTTTCCGCATACATGTGAGTTGGATATCGATTTTCCGGCTTTGCGACGTGTCACGGCCGGTTCTCCGCAGAAACGACCCAATTTAGCCTTGGGGGCCGACGATATCGCCGATTTTCTCGGCCACGCGCAGTATTTACCCAGCCCGACGCTCGCCGCAAAATATCCTATTTATCGTAAGTGAAGCTCGCCGGCCTGTTAGTTAGTTAGGGCCGTGATAGAGGGAAGATATTCGCGGAACGCCGTTCCCCCTTTTTTTTTACTAGCTCTTTCGCCGGTGCTTGCGTGTGTATAACTCTTTATGAAGAGATAATTTTTTATCGAGCACTCGCGCGTTATTACTCCATTATTCGACGATGAAATATCGGGGATCCGCGCTCGGCTGCAGTTTTTAAGCTGGCGAGGTTTTCGAACTTTATTACTTTTGGATTAATTGTATCGAGCGCATTGCTCGATCCGGAAGTCCCGAAACATTTCTGTCTAAGATTGAACTTGAACCCTCACGTGACAATAAACACGTAGCGTTTAAGAACAATCTCAGTCATAAATATTGCGGGACTTACGCGGATTTTAGCCACGTTATGCTATAAATGCTCTTGGATCGCCGATAACGATGTGGGAAATTGAAATGTACCCGTGCGCCACCTAGCGTCGGAGGTTCGGTTAATATACAGTATAGAAAAAAAATTGAGGTTAGGAATACCGAGGAAAAACATTTCCAACCACGATTTTCATGGAATAATTCCAATCGACGAGAGAGAAGAATAAGACACAGACCGGTGCTTGCGCGTGTATAACTCTTTATGAAGAGATAATTTTTTATCGCGCACTCGCGCGTTATTACTCCATTATTCCGAAAAAAAAGGGCGAATTCAATCCGGCAACTATAGATAGAGAGTGGGAGAAAGGGCATATCCGTAAATCTCGAAACACGGATAACGACGCGGGAGACTACCAATAGTAGAGCTGCAGGTAGAGAGAGATCGATGAGGAATCCAGTCGTTTATCGGCCGTCGTGAAGTACCGCGTATCAACGGCCGCGCGACAATAACATCTCATTGTTCCTCATAATCCACGATTCGTATACTCCCTTCCGGGCTTTGTTTCCTCTAGCCTATATTAAGAAAATAGAAGAAGAAGACGAGAAGCGCGGGTTTGAAATATCGCCGAAACTCATCTCTCCGCGCTATAGTGCATACACTGATAAGAGCTCGACTCGAGGACGATGAACGATCGAAAGCTCAAGACTCGTCTCTCTGTATCGTCGCTTCGCGCCTGGAAGAATCGACGAGAGACAAGTGGCAGCAGCCAGTTATACACGAACGAGACTGCGCTATCCCCTTTCATCGAGCCACTCACTCGCGTCCGGTTTATTCAGCCCCACACTCGCATACGGTCGAACAAAGCGGCGCATTCTTCCACCGCACTTCGGAGACGATTATACATAGAGCGAGTTATAGAGCGGGACTAATCCCGCGGCAAACTCGATATCGGTATAAAACGGTATATTTGCGCGCTCGCGCCACCGCAGAACAAACCCATCGCTCGCCGCACTGAACCGCCGCGTTTATGCGCCCGCGCGCGAGCTGTTTATTCGCCGAGAGTGTGGGTACATACGAGGTGCCGAGCGAGCAGCAGCTACTCCGATTACCAATGCTATTCTCTGGAATG
>QLSS01000069.1:0-73940 GCA_024372645.1 Trichomalopsis sarcophagae
ACCAGTACCGAGGGCCACTTGCGTACCGGGACGACACCTACCTCGTTCAAAAAAAATTTGAAAGTATTCCAATGATTGCGCATACATCGGTATACCCTCGCAATTTTAGTATATAGAGTAGATATCTCTATTTTATCGAGTACTGATAATGTCTTCGAGATAATGCCCAGCTCCTTTAACGCACCCTCGACATTTGTTTGTATATGCGTGCAATTTAAAAAATGCTTAGCGCAAGCGCTACTGTTAAAGCACTATGAGAGTGTTCGCGGAATACTTGTAACTCCGGCTGCGTCCGGAGAATTCGCGGAAAAACTGTAAGCATGTGTGAGTGGGTACGTGCGTCGAGCAACGTAGGGGAGTGGTTTGCTGGGCGCGAAGTCGAGTGTGAGCGGGGACTCGTGCCGTCGGGGAAGGGGCCGCATTGACGGCCACTGCCCTAATCTCAGGCTAGGCGGTTCGCGAGTTGAGCTCGGTCGTAGGGACTGTCGGGTTCGCGCGCGCTGATTGACCGAGCCGAAGCGGATAGAGCGCGCATCGCCGCGGCGGTCGGCGCAGTGCATTACTTCTTGTCGGACCCAAGACGCACGAATTGAGTGACAGTCGCACAAGCCTTCCGATTGCATCGCGAGTTCGAGGGTATCGAATTAGTGAGTGTCGGGATAGCGCATACGTGTGTGCAAGGAGTCGAAAGAGAGCCAGTGTGAGAGAGTTGTGGGAGAGTAAGCGAGGCGAAGAAGAAGACGACTATCTCGCATCCAGTTCAGACCAAGGCGACGAGGACCGAGAGGAGATCAGTCTATCGTCGCAGGGCCTATCCTGAACCGGGAGGAGCCGAGGAAGGAGACGAGGCGAGGAAGAAGACGAGGCGAGGAAAAAGACGAGGAGATCCGTAAGCCGGAGGATTGTGTTTGAGAAACCACTTGTAAGTCCAGGTTACTCAGGCCGAGGCCGGACGTTTATATTGCGGATCGCGAAGGGTTATCTGCGTTATCGGGAGAGAAACCGAGACGCCTAAGTCGTGAGCGTCACGACAGCGCGGTCGAATCGCCGTTCGGACAAAGAGCGGCGTGGGCTCGATTCGAGGAATCGCGCGCGTGCTTCGAGCCGAGGGAAGGGAGAATCGCCGTGCGGTCGGAGAGGCATCGCGGACGCAGCGGAGGCCTGCCGTATCGGCGGGCCGACGAGTATACGTGAGAGAGCGAAGTGTGCGGGAGAGAGAGAGAACGAGAAAGAGTGCGTGTGCGTGAGAGTGTGAGTGGCAAGCCGAGTCGGCCGCTAAGCCGGTGGCCGAGGTGTAACAGCCGAAGACGAAGTAATAAACGAATTTACAGAGAATCGAGGGTTTGTGATTTATGTCCCCATTACACACCGCTGTAACCCGAACAGCGGAGTCCTTGCGGAATTTCCTCCGAGATCTACTAATAAAAATAGTAGTGTCGAGGCTTCGGGACGGGGTTGAGGCGCGAGTTTTCACCCTAGATTGTCCACGTCACATAATCTGTGACAACTGCTGTACCTGTGATAACCGACAAGTATATAACTATGTATTGCGTGTCTATATTTTTTTGAATACTTCGAAAAAAATGCTAATTCTGTTTTATTCTAATCCATTCTAATTTTGGTAAAAGTATTTGCTTAAATTTTTTTCAAATGATTTCATTTATCATTTTTAATAGATGATTTTCTAACGTTTTATAAACGGTTTAAACATGTAATCCGCTGGAACATTTTATATTTTGAATAAAATGTAGATGAGACGGATAATCGAACGTTTATCAACCTTTTTCCAACTTTTATTTCTGGTGACCAAACTGCATTGCACTAATTAACGTGCGTATAGCACCTCGTTCTCATGCCGTCTCTAAAACGATATGGATTACTGTTTGGGACTGAAAGGTAAGCTGCACTAGCCGATTTAATAGCTACTACATAGACTTTAAATCCTAATATGGGACACCTGTGCCATCGCAGCAGGGATCAGTACGTATTACTGACCTCCTCCTTTTCGCCGGGCGAGTCACCATTCTCGACGCGGAATCGACGGCCATCCACCCCATCCTGTTCGATTTGCGGCAGCTGCGAACACAAGAAAAATTATCCCGTATTGCATGAACAGAGCGTAGAAAATCCTATGAATTTTGCCCCTATCTGTAGTAGAGCAGTATATCTGTGCACTAACCATCTCGACGCTGCCGTAATATCTTCGCGATAGAACGCCTCTGCGCGTAACCGTGTCCGTCAACGACCTGCAACACAAAGAACAAAGATTCAAGTTGCAGGAAATCTGATTCCTGCTTAGGTGCTAGGAACTGCATTCGCAGACCTTTAAAAAAAAGGCAGGCGAGCTGAGCCAGACGCCAGACAGTCTTCGAACATCGGCGCGCCGGTGAATATTAATTGAGTACTAAGTATAGATATAACGCAACGCAGCGTTTCAATTTTGTTTATTCTTTTTCCTTTTAAAATACTGCTAGTTTAGTTGCGAACAGGCGCATGCTACGTAGAAATAAATGTTGTGCAGTTCAAGTTGTATAACTTATATTTAACATTAATAGATGTTTTTAGATACTTCAACTTTGGGTTTGGATAATTTAATTTTTAGCCATCAAATGTATTAGTGAAACATTTAAGCTGTGCAATATAAGTTGATGATGATGACAATAATAAATGTTAGTAAGGTTACGTTTTTTCTTACGTATACTACTTATGTTTTTGACACATAAATTCAATTTCAATGACATATGTATTTTAGTTTATTTCATTTTCAATATAGTTGCTTAAATTAGTTTAATATTATGTAAATAGTGATGATTAACAATACATTATAATTGCAAATACATAATTCATTGGCATGCTTCCAGTTGATTGTTTGTTTTATATTAGTGTTTGTGATAATAGGGTTATGATTGCATTTCATAACCCTTTTTTTTTTTAATGACATTTGGAACTTGAAAGTTCATCGCATCACCTACGCAAGCCTTCCACGCTGTTCTGTCTTGTGTCAATCCCACCCAAGGTGCACCCCTCCGATCGACACCTACGCGTCCTATTTCTACTAGATCCGCTTTTACGTTGTTCTCCATTTGCGTCTAGGTCTACCTAGAGGTCGCGATACCGCTGCCCTACGGTAGTCTCCCATTCTCGCTACGTGCCCTGCCCATCCCCATCTGCGTGGTTTTAATATTCTGTTAATATTTGATGATGCGTACAGATTGTGTCACTCATCATTGTGTAGTTTCCTCCATTCCCCGGTTTCCTCATCTTTCTTTAGCCCGTATATTTTTCGCAAGACTTTATTTTCAAATACCCTAAAACGGTTGTCCGCCTGCTTAGTGAGAGCCCACGTTTCGCACCCGTACAGAACCACCGGCAGTATTATTGTCCTGTTTATTCTTATTTTAACGTTTTTAGACAACAGCCTCAACTTAAGTAAATTACTCACGGCGTAGAAGCAAGCATTACCCGAATAGAGTCTCTTGTTTATTTCGACATTAATCTCGTTTCCATTTGTGGTTGTACCCAGATACCTAAATTCGCTAACCTTTTCATGTACTTTGTTATTGATTCACTCACTTCTAACCCTGTATACTCCGCCGCTTTTATGAGGATTTCCGCGTTTCTTGCTACCGTTTCCCTACAATCCCCCAGTATATCCAAATCATCTGCGTAGCCTAGTATCTGCGTTGTTCCATTAAGCGTTGTGCCCAGCTGTTTTTTATTTTAATCTATAAATAGTTGGTGTATGGTTTCGCGAAATTCCCACTTTTTCTCTAACAACTGTCTTATGGTAAACATTTGATCGTTCGTCGATCTGTTGCGCTGAAATCCGCACTGATAATCTCCTACTATATCTTCCGCGAATGGAGTGAGTTTAACTTGTATTACGTTTGATAGAACTTTGTAGCACGTTGCTAAAAGTGAGATACCCCTATAGTTGTTGCAGTCTGTCTTATCCCACTTTTTGAAAATGGTTATAATGATAGATTCCTTCCAATTTTCGGGTATTGTTTCATTTTTCCAGATAGCACATACTAGTTTATAGATTTTAAAAGTAAGCTCGACGCCCCCATATTTGAGTAACTCAGCTGGTATAGAGTCATTTCCCGCTGCTTTGTTGTTTTTTAGTTTTTTTAATCGTGGCCTCTACTTCTTGGTATACGAGCACACGCTGCCTAGTAATCGCATTCTGTATTAGCAACATTTCCACGAATAACAAATAATTTTGCAAAACTTAACTTAAAATATTGCATATGTGCAATAATTATGTTTTCAATGGTTCTATCCAGTCCGAAAAAGGAGTAATATATTCACATTCTCAAATTGCATGAAGTTCTTACAAAAATAATCAAGAAACATGATTTATAAACTTCATCGATCAAATGTTGTACTTGCAATGATCGAAGCACACTTGTGGGCATGATATAATCACCGTCGCATTAAATTTTTGAATTACGTTGCATGTATAGAAACATAACAATATATCTACAATAGAAAAACATAACATTTGACTTTTGAGACATTTTGACATATAAGTATAACTACTATCACCTCTTTAGGCGTTTTACTGCACCTATGGAAGGGATCTGCAACATAATTTTTTATCAACGATCTTATATATAATTCAACGAACTTGGGTAGCCGAACTTTTGAAAACATCAATCATTTGTTGAATATATAAATTATATGACAGTATTAGCAGTAATGGTAACATAGACATGATGTAAGGACTGTCAGTAGTGGCGTAGGGGTCCTGCTTTGAAATAGACGTAAAGCCTGTACTACACTATAGATGTTACCCAGGATTATACAGGAGAAACCTATAACGAACTATATCTTTTACTCAAGATTCGTCTCTCCAATTTAACCGATTAATTTGGCATATATCGTAACAAAAATAAGTATTTTGACTTTTTTTTCAAAATTCAAAACAGTAATAAACGAGAGCAATGATACAAGAGATGCAGTGTTGAATTCCCGTGGCGCCATCTTCGTAAGAGGTTAGGTACTGAGCGGCTGTCAAGAGATCAGTTGGCGCTTACCCGAGCACGAAAAGCACGTTTGTATTTCAAGATTTTTGCAAAAACGGAGGGCTTATGCTTATAGGTAATGGGCTGAAATAGTACCTAGTAACCCTAGCAATTGCGCTCTGCTCTTCTTACATTTCGAAACTGACTATTTTTTCTAATATTAGTACAATCCAACTAGGAAATGTGAATTTGCCACCTGATGCCACCGGCGCATTTCGGAAACTTTTACGCCGACATCCCCTTAAAGAAGGATGGCTGCCGGACATGACAAGCCATCAGCATTGCAATTTAGACATAGACTGAAATGGTATGTCCTTGGTCATCATAGTTCTCTCATATTTATTGAAGAGTGTAATATTGAAGAAGATTAGCGATTCGACATTGATTAATGGTGTAAATTCAAATGATAGTGAACAAGAAAAGAAAAAGAAAAGTACTTTATTGAGCGATCAGCGTATGAATGAAATTTTAGGAATGTTGTATGACGATGAAATGCTCGACCTCATGAATGATGAAAGTAGTATACCAGGTAGAAAAAGACATTAATTCTTTTATTTTAATAATCATGTTTTTCGAGATTTTATACCTTTTACAATCGTGTTTTTATAAATCTTATGCTTTTTGGTATATTATTTTAACAAAATATACAACATTCAAATTTTGTTTATTTACAATTGTGTTAAACTTTTACGGTTTTGCACAAACTTATTTTATAAATTACGCATAAAGAAGTGAACAATTTAAATTTTGTATGAAAGTAGAACGTATAAAAATGAGTATGAATATTTACTTGAATTGACAATATTAAAAGGTTTTATATAGGTATAGACTTGCCTATAGATCAAATCTAAAAATTTGTTGTATGCAGGACAATGTTGTAACAATTTTTCATACACAGTTATGCAGTGATAGAAAATAATCAATTAAACTTTTTAAGAAATAACCAAAAACCAAAAAAAAAAAGTATAGAATGTGTTATCAAGGTTTATTAGATGCAGTCGTCAATAGTGCTTCAAATATTTCTAATATATTTTTGAAAAAAAGAAAAAAATTGGAAATCTCTATATACTACCATCAACATACATCGGAAGTCCCAGATATCGTAACGTGCAATCCAAAATGGAAAAACTTGAAATTAATTGTAGTTATTTATTGATTTATTTATTTATTATTATAATAACGGGCATGAATGCCCTTACAAAAATATACAAATTCAGGTTCATTTACATGTATAAAAGATAACGAACAATATTATAACAGAGTTTACTAAATGCGACATAAATGATTTAAGGTTAGATTTAAATTAGATAACTGCTCGATGACAGCGATACGTTGCGGAAGAGAATTCCATGCGCGCTTTAATCTAGGTAAGGTCGAAAATAACCCAAAGTTCGAGTGTGCCAGGTGCTCATGTATAGGTATGTGATTACGCAAAAGTGTCTAACAGAGAAGAGGTCAGAGATCGATGGACAAATTATGAATTTACGCATAAGTTTAAATGTCAGCAGACCGTCGTGGTAACGATGAAATTTTGAGAAAATTTCCAAAAAGAACAACTCCAAATTATATACCGAATATTACTGTTAGACTATTTCACACAAAATTACAATCAATTATGAAAAAATTTTTGGTAAAGTTAAGTTAATAAGCTCATGTTTATACAATTAAATTTCAAAAAAGAGGTTTACCACATGTACATATATTTTAATAAAATTATATCCTGACAACAAATTAATACCCTCAGAACAAATTGATAAATTTATATCCACTGAAATAATTTTAAATAATGAAAAACTTAAGAAATTAATTATTAAACATATGCTTCATGGACCACACGATGGAACAAGTCGGTGTCTTAAGAATTTCAAGCATGAATGCAATAAACGAATTCCAAAACCTTTTGCTAATATAACAATAATAAAACAAAATGAATATCGTCAATATAAAAGAACAGACAATAATTCTGAAATTCATAGGTATTTATAGAACTAAAACTAAGGAAGAAATTCCAGTTACTAATTTAATGGTTGTACCATATAATAAATTGTTGTTAATGAAATACAAATGCCACATAAATGTTGAATTTTGAGCATCTATTCAGTTGGTTAAGTGTAGTTTCATATATAAAGATCACGAAAGACAATAATTACAGTGCATATAAAGACACTGCTATTGCGATGGGTTTATTACATTATTATTCTCAAATTATGGATATTTTTGGAGAAACAAGCACTGTTATGTTACTAATTCGGTTAAGACAGGTTTTTGAATGGTTTATACTTTCAGAAAATATTCAAGGTGATAATTCATGGAATAAATACAAAAATAGTTTTACAGAAGATTTTACTGAAAATGAACTAACAGTACATTTTGAATAAGTTAATCTAATGTGGGGAGGGGGGGGGCATGCAAATGTTTTAAAAAAACATAAAAATGAACGATTTTTACGTTATTTTGCGGAAGGGCCAAGTGGAGGACGGTGGGGAGGGGGAGAGGAGTATAGCTAAAATAACTATATAATATAGAAAGATATGCATACATATATAAAAAATTATAAAATATAGAAATGTAAATCTAAATTTGCAAAACAAAAGTAAAAGAAAAGAGCTTTGATTTGGGAGCGGGCGTTTGAAAATAACCACTCGAATTAAGTTATAAAATCACTGATTTTCGTAAAAAATGTTTTTATTTTCCTATTTTCAAGCCTAGATCACTTTTGACCTAGGCAATCATATTTAACGTATATCAGCCCTTAAATCGAAGCTCTCTTCGGATACTTCGATCCTAGCAATGCACATTTTTGGATTACGCCATCAGACACAGAGTTGAATCATGGCAAGTTTTCGCTCATTTTTCCTATAAGAGAATTTAAACTGCTCCGCAAAAAAGTTTGGCAAGCGATTAGCGATGCACGCGTACATTTTCCCGCGTGCACGAAGCTTACTTCTCGAAAGTATGTTGAGCATTCCGAAAAAAAAGCTTGCGTTCTTAGCTAGACCCCCAAGCGACGACATCAAACAAACTGTACACATAAATACCCTACACAAACGTATTTTTCTACACGAAAAACTTCTACACGGATATTTTCTACACCGACATATATTCTCTACATCGATTTTTTTATTATTTTACTACACTGCGAAACTCTACACAAGCGTATAACCTATTGTTGTGAAAACGATCTAACAATAGATTATGTGATAGTGTAGAGTTTTTCAGTGTAGTCAAATAATAAAAAATATAGAGAATATGAGAATACCCGTGTAGGAAAATATGTTTGTTATATGTTTGTTCGGTGCCCTGGTAGAAACACTCAGTTGGCATCAGTTGGCGAAACGTTGGTCTAATTCGTAATTAAAAACGACACGCCATGGTTATCTTTTTACAATCGAGTATATTTAAAAAAAATATCCGTAAACATGTTATAATGTAGATGATTTAACTAATTACCATAGAGTTAGACCATTTATAAGAAATTCAGATATTCATTTTGGGGAAAAAATGCCTCCATTTGATTAACACGTTAACCAACCGAAATGGTCAATTTTCTACCCGGATGTCCAAACGACTGTACTATACCAAATAGATACGACGTAGTGGTAGGTGACCAGTGTGAAATCGTTAATTTTAACGAGCTGAAATTCAACTCGCTCTGTCTAGGGACACAGTCTATGCTCGCACGCGAACACGCTTTAATCTAGGGATATGCGATACACCCCCAAAGTATTGATATAGCATATCGATACGTATCATATGGACGTATATCGATACATATAATATATTATGGTTAAAGTATCGATACATGTGGTATCGATACTATTGATGAATAAAATTAAAGTATCTACATTTTTCATAATTAAATAATTTATTAATCTTTACAAGCTTAAACGAGTTATTTCTCTTACATAATATACATTATACATTAGATTTTCCATTCGCCGTATGATAGGGAATGTAAAAACAATAATTGTTGTAAATGCTCGGCATTTAGTTTGTTTCTTGTGTCAATCATAATGTTATCAGCTTGCGAGAATAAGCGTTCCGATGGGACTGAAGTAGACATGATGCTTAAATAGCGCCTTGCTATTTTATACAAAGCAGAATCTCGGTATCGATCCCAAAAAGCTACAGGATCGCAGTTCATTTCTTCCACAGGTTGATTTAGGTAATATCTTAAATACGCTGGCATTTCATTTTTATCTACAACTTCGTTTTTCTTTGTCCTACTTAAATGAGCAATATTTTGGTGAAATGACCAAAAATCATTACTGGCACTTCCTAATCCTAATTGATTTGCATCATTCTTTTCTCTTTCATTTGTTTCATTTTAGTTGAATCTGTTGAATTTAGAATTTGTGTTAACTTGTTGACAGCATTTGAGAAAGAAATGTGCTGCTCAAAATGCAACTTTTTAAATCTAGGATCCAATAAGCAAGCAATGGCTAGAAGAGAATTTTGCTCAATATGTTCAAACCTTTTACAAAATTCTTCTAGTAGAAGAGCTTTCATTTTAGATCCTGATTCTGTATTTGTCATAATATTATTTAATTTATTTTTAATTGTCTTGATAACTGGAATTATTTTGCTTCCAGTAAAATATTTTTCTTTTGAAACAATTTGCGTCGCATTGTAAAACGGCTCTAATAATGTAGTGAACTCTTTGATGATCTTTAACTCTGATGCCGTCAGCATATCTGGCCCGTTATCAATTTCTAAAAGAATAACAGTTATTTTATCAGCTAATTCAATAAATCTTAGAAGTATCTCATAGGTCGAGTTCCATCTAGTATCAGTACTTTGAATTAGTCTTGTTCCTGCATCATGTCTCAGCTTATCGGCTGCTGTTACCGATTTTTTGAAAAAAGTAACAATTCCTTTTATTTTGTTGATTAAAGGACTCATCACTTTTTATAATTTTTTGTGGTACCAAATTTAAAAGGTGTGCAAAGCAAGGTAGATGCTTATCATTACCAAAAGCATCTATAATGCCTTTTTTGATATTAGAAGCACTATCTGAAATTACTGCCACTATATTTTCTTTTTTTATGTTCCATTCTGAAGTGAACTCCAACAACTTTTTAGTCAAATACTCAGATGTGTGTCGATCAGATAATTCTTCGACTCCTATTATTACACTTCTTTTGGTATTTTTTACTAAATAATGGGCTGTAAGACCTAAAAAGCTTCTAGTGTTTCCAGTTTCTGTCCACACGTCAGTGGTTAAACAAATATCTTGAGCAGCAGCAAGCTCTTCTTTAATAATTGATGATAATACTTCGTATTTCTCTTCTGTTAGCCTTGTTATTGTTTTTCTACCAGGTACTTTATACAATGGCGCTGCTTTGTGCATCAAAACTTTGAAACCTTCTGTTTCCACTACATCAAATGGTACATTATTTTTTGCTATATAAAATAGAATTCCATTTGTGATATCTGCTGATCTTTCACCTCGTTCTGTAATAATAAATAAAATATATACGTTATTGTAATAAAAATTATTTATTTTATAAAATCATGCCAGTCTTGTACATAAATTTACATGCTCAAAATTACCTTGAAATGATTTCTGAGTAGCGAAAGCTGAATCTAATTTTATTTGCTTGTTGATGTTGAATGAACTTCGTATTTTTCCCGAATGGTCCACCACTACAGGAGCGCAGCTATTTGAAATTGAATCATTTGATGTTGATGGAGCTGGAGAAGGGGTGAATCGATCAGAATCAGATTCACTCAGAGCTTCATCCATTTTCCTTTTCATGCTTTTGCTTTCACTAGTCTCTTTCTCTTGAGTCTGATGAGTAATCTCTGGATGGTGGCGCTGAATGTGAAAATTCAGATTAGTAGTATTGCCTTTGCACTTCACTTCTTTATTGCAAAGTTTGCATTTTGATTCCTTATCGCCCTTCACAAAGTACTTCCAAACGCTGCTTGTCGGTGCCACTGAAATCATTTTTTTTTTTTTTTTTTTTTTAATGATTTGTATAAGAAATAAATAGGAGTAAATTAGAAAAAATGCAAAAGGAGACGAATATAAATGGTTAAAAGAAAAGAATGGAATGTGCGTACTGTTGTGAGCATGCTATGGATGGTGCTGAAATGGACGAATGGAGATTAAAAATCCCGATGATTACTGTCCAGCTGCAAATATTTAATTCGTTAGTCCGTATATTCCACATACCACCACATACAAAAAATCAAAATATGAAAACCAGTTTCATTAATCAATCACCAAGACCAAAATTATTTGTTTATATAAAAACAAACATACCTTTTAACTGAAGCCGTCGTCGTGCAATGGTGTCCTTACTCCTTTATCCTCTTTCTTTCTCTTTATTTCTTCAAAATCGTAGACATAAACACTCTATTATGAGTTATGATAGACCAGATAGACCCGGAGTGGAGAATGGAGGTTAGGTCCACGTGGCGCGTGAAACTTACGAAGAACAAAGGCGAAGCTGATTACGACCCAAACCGTTGTCAGTGTTATTATGCAATATTGCAATGCTTCTCTGTCCTTTCCTATTCCTCTTAACTCTGTCGGTCTCTAATTCGGATGAGTCGTGGTGTCGCTATAAACCAGGAGGCCGGTGGTGCGGGTGTACGGATAGCCGAGTTACCGGTAGCGGGTACGCGATACACGACTACGCGTATACAAGTTAGGCTAGGTCAGGTAAAGTCTCTGCGGCTGCGCAGTGCGCGACTGCGCGTAGAACGAACCTCTATTTAAAATCAAAGGAACAGCGATGTTTATTTGTTTTGCGACTTTACGAATAACCGATATTGTTGGAACAGTACTTCTTTTTAACAAGCGTCAAACATTCTTCCGAGCTCAAACCTCTGAACGTGTTCATTTGGATCTTTCACGAAAAAAGAATTACGTAAGTTTAAAAAATTATTTTGATGATCGAAAGCGCGAGTTTAAGTAGATTATATACTTTTTAATATATTTTTCTGTATAGATTCAATTATAAAAGATGAGTTTCGAGAAGACTTTAGCTTTACACAACGTGATTGAGGATCGGATTGTTAAGGAAAATATGCGTTTTGCTTTCAATTTCATTTTGAAATCTGAAAGCAAGAGATTCGTAAAAATCGCAATTAGGATTATGACAATTTACTTGGGAAATAATTACGATGTGAGATACTGTTTTTTTATATCGAACAGAGGTTGCGGATGCATACGATTATGGAATTTTAAATTGTTCGAAGGCTTGAAGTAAAAAAAGTTGTGATACCAGCGATTGAAAAAGAAATAGAAATTGACATCGAATATAATGATACAGTGATGTGCTTATTTGATGATTACAATGAAGTTAGTAATAGTCGTGATGCTAATTTTTGGTTTCTTTGGAAACGACGAAGTATTTATCGAGTTCTGTGTGATTCTAAGGAAAATCCAATCAACGAGGCATGCAGATTATTTATGCAAAAAGTTGAAGTTAAGAAAGAAAAAGGACCAGCAAACTGCATCACGACCGAAGAGCTCGAGAAATGTTGAAACGAAGCCGTCATAGAGACCCAAAGTGCTCAAGTTTGGATAAACTTGATTCATTTATTTAATAGATAGATACTTTTATCTACTAGTAAATAATTATACTTAAATTCTATTTTTTCTTCGTATAATATGTATTCATCCTTTGTTGTATTCACTTTTTTGTAGTAGTAGATCTTTGCAATTTTTTGAGGTTATGGAGGTTATCTATACCTATTAAAAATGCATGCATTGACAATTTTAATTATTGTGTTATTTGTTTCTCTTAAAATTTATATTTTCATATTATATTTTATGAATCATTTTTATTTTCAAATTATATCTGTATCGAAACTCGATACAGGCTACTCGTGTATCGATACGTTCAAATATCGGTATGATAAATATCGATACAATATTCTAAAATATTGAGCTGAAAATATCGATATCTACAGTATCGATATTGTATCGCACATCCCTACAAAGAACCTAAATACTACAAGAATCTACTAATTATCTGACTCTAAAGCTAAGCTGATAATTCTACAGACTCTCGACTCTGACCTCTAGGGCTAGGTATCATAAAGTTTAGCCGCTATTTAGGTTTTCCCAACCGTCATTTCTAGGTATCATAAAATATCTCCGTCGCTGGGGGTTTTCCGACCCTAATAAAAAGATCAGCGCCATTATCCATAGCAGTACGGGGATTTTGTACCCAACAACCACTCCGAACTACTCCGCCTACCTAAACCCTTCTACAGTTCATACTCTCAAAAAGCACGTTTCTCCACCATCATCCCCTCTTTTACCTATTCCAACTACAGCATTGCTAGTCCTCAGCAGCATCTACCCCACAGACCCAGGACAGAAATATTGTAACCTCTGTACTTAGTATAGAATTTGTTAGAATAAATTCAAGTGTTAAACATCATCCATATACGTTTCAACTTATTCACATATCAGTTGTTCGCCATTAATTTAGCGTGCAACGTGGGTATTTCAGAAAGATCTACTTTCATCAAAAAATAACTTTTACCCACGCGTCAACATGGTCCTTCGAGCCGGATGCTGATTTAACTAGTGTATCAAAAAGTTCAGTGAAACAATCTGCAAGAAGCAAATCTATTCTATACAAGTGTCGCTGTTTTATACATCGACCACGGACATCAACAAAACAGCCTTGTTTTCAAGTCGAGAAGTCATTATCTAAAATTCTACATCTTCGGAGTGTGAGGCATCCGAGCGGACATATCATTTGGGAAGCAGCCATCGGACTACTAGACTCCATCTACTCAACTACTAGACTTGACAAAGTGATCTTCATTAAGGCAAGCTATAAATAATCTTCAATCAATCCTAACTTAAAAATCCTATCATAATTTTGAGAGTGATTCTATTTCAAAACAAAATCATATAATGGCTCATTCTAAATAAGTAGCCACTTTAGTGCATTCACGCGGTCTAGTAAAAAGAACTTTGACGCGATACATAAAAATGCTTAAAAATACTCAATTTGAGGATATCGAAGACTTAGAAGCACGTAAATTAAAAATCGAAGAATGCTATACTAACTTTCAAAATATTCAAGTACAATTAGAAATCGAAATTGATAAAGCAAAAGACACTGATATGGCTGATTTGCAAGAGGCTGAAAAGGAGCAATTTAAACATAATTACTTTGAATGTTATAAATTAATCAGCAAACAAATGAAGGAATTCCTTCCAGCTTCTACAAATTCAGACCCGCAACCTATCGCTCCATCTAACAGCACGTCAGTCCCTCAAGTACTGCAGCTGCTAATAGAGCAGTATCGCGCTCGAAGTTGCGCCTTTATCTAAATTTAATAAACTAATAAAAAACTCTAAAAAAAACAAAAATATATTTGGATAAAACAAAATGATTAAATTTCTAGAGGGAAAACTCAAAATAAAAACTAAATATCTTAAATAGAAAAATAGGAAAAATTATAATTGAAGCTTTCGGCTCCGTATCTCATTCGAGACTGACCCTGCAGAGCACTCGAGGCGACGCTTGCCCTGCCAAACCCCCTAAAACGGTCTCCCTTCCCCAGGTCCTTGTTTGCCCCGTCCGCTAGTCTGGATTGCCAGATGCCGATGCATCTGATATCCGTAAGTTTTTCCTCCGCGAAAAGCTATAAAAGTTTGGACCCGACACCGCGCTCGGGTCGTGCTCGGCGCTAAAAAAAAACACGGCGACGCTCGCTCTCATAAAACAATAAATCCGGTCCCAACGCCGCGCTCGACGTTGAGCCGAAACATATTACGAAAACTGACCCCGCGCCGAACCCGGCGCCGAGCCATAAAGCTCCTCGACGCGAATAAGGACCCATTCTTTTCGATCGCGCACGTGCTCCGCAGTCAGAGCCGTCTTCACATATTATCCCTGCCCTGTTCCCGCATTCACTCGGGCTTTCACCCGCGACGCAGGGAAAACCTCTTTAGAGGAAAACCTACGCCAGAACAGAGCGCACAAGAATTAAAATATCTTACTTTAAACACGCGCACTACTCGTTGTTGACCATAAATCTAAAACTAAAGCTCCCATCCGCACGCCCGCTCGACCGAAGCGCAGAATAATGACTTCATGCTTTCCCTTCATGGCAGTCGATCCGGACAACATGCTCCCAACAAGCTACGCTTGTCTAAGCCTAATCGCGTCCGCGCAGGAAAATCTCGGCTTTTCCTCGCCCCGCTGTCTCTCCAATTACCGGGTGTATCCACCCGAGGGAGAGGAAAAGAAATACTCATTGTCAGTACTCAAGTGGCCACACATACCACGAGGCCTACACGTCATTTTGCATGACGCGCTGGAGCATTTGTCCACCGATCTCTACTCTCGCTTCGATCCGCGCCCGTACGTCAGGAACAAGTAATTACCATTAAACAATTCGTTGTAAAAATTAGAATTGCATCCTTATGACGGCAATCCTCGACAATGGCATAGTTTTCAAGATTCGTTTCTAAAATTAGTTCATAACGACGTTAATATTTATATGGTAGAAAAATTTCATCACCTTAAGCAAGCGCTTCGTGGTGACTTAATATCATTAATTGATGATCTAGATGCATCGGAAGAAAACTATACTATAGCTTGTGACTTAATTAAGCAGCGTTGTAATAAACCACGAAAAATAATACAATCTCACTTAAAGGAATTGCTTACACTACCCGAAATGACAAAGCTTTCAATTGCTAGCATTCGATCTCTAAAGGAAAAATCGCAAATGCATGTCAACGCCTTAAAAGCGTTAAAAGAGCACGTCGATACATGGGACTCATTTTTAGTCTATATCATAAGTAAAAAATTAGGTAAATTCACGCGCGAGGCTTGAAAAGAGACCTTAGAAGACGATTGCAAGCCGAAATTCTCAGCAGTCATTTCATTTTTAAATACAAAGGAACGCAGCGATTTAGAAGACTCGTGTCAAGATAATCAGTCAAAATTTACAAGCAAGTCTCACCATCAAACTAATCACAAATCTGAAAAATCTAATCAGCGTGCATTTGTCAGTACAACACAAGATTCATGTACGTTATGTAATCAACAACATAAAATATTCGCATGCGAAGATTTCTTGAAACTTAATGCACACGAGAGACTAGCCGCGGCAAAAGAGAAGCGATTATGCATTAATTGCCTCCGAAATAATCATAACACAAAAAAGTGCTTTGCATCAGGATGCAAACACTGCAATCATAAGCATAATTCTTTATTAGATTTTCACTCTAATTCAAATCAAGGTCAATATGACAATCAAAGGCAAAATTCCAGTGATTCAAATCAAACAAAACTCGCGCATGCGATTACTTACGATGAAGATGTACTATGAGGTACAGCTCGAATAAAAATTTTAGACAAATTTCATAAGGAGCATGAATGTCGCGCCCTTTTGGACGGATGCTCACAAATCAATTTTATATCAGACAAGCTTGCCGCGAAACTTAAACTGTCTAAAGAACACGTCGACATACCGGTATCAGGCATAGGCAAACAAATAGCTAACGCCAGCTATCGTGTAAAAACTAAAATTCGTTAGCGTATCAACAATTTTGAACGGGAATTAACATTTATTGCCTTGCCAGCTATCACACACGCATTGCCAGCTGCTCATTTCAACAAATCATCGCTTAAAATTCCGAAGAATACTCCTCTCGTGGACCCGGAATTTAATAAAACATCAGAGATCGACCTATTAATAGGAGCTTCACTCTTTTATAAACTATTAGACAATGGGCAGATCATATTAGATAAGAGCACTGTCTTGATATTACAAAAAACCTTACTAGGCTTGATAGTTGCTGGTGAAATACCGACAAGCATGTATAACTCGCATCCAAAAGTATGCAACTTGACTATTTTAAATAATCAGTTAGAAAATTAATTAAATCGTTTCTTTCAAACCGAAGATCTTCCACGTAAAAAGCATTTATCAGCAGAAGAGCAAGCGTGTGAAGAGTTTTATATTAAAAATACGACACGTGACAAAGACGGACGTTACTGTACTCGACTAGCATTCAATGAAAATATTCATAAACTTGGTAATTCGTATAATATGGCACGTAAACGTTATCGCGCATCCGAAAGAAAGCAGGCTAAAGACAAAAACCTTAAAAGACAGTATAACGATTATTTACGCGAATACCGTGATCTTGGCCACATGCGAGAAGTCACCGACACACATGATGAAAACGATGGCTACTTTATTCCAGATCATGCAGTTTTAACTGAGACAATTCGTATTGTATATGACGCGTCGGCGTTAGACTCACTTCTAAAGTCACTTAATCGTGCGTTAATGGTCGGACCAACAATTCAAGATGAACTAATTTTTATCATCACGCGTTTTCGACTGCACAATATAGTTCTGACTGCGGATATAAAGAAAATGTACCGTCAAATTAGAATCGATGATAGAGACACTAAATACCTAAAAATACTTTGGAGAGAAGATCCAAGTGAAAAACTGCGCGTTTATGAGTTGACCACGGTCACTCAAGGCATCGCAATAGTACCCTTCTTAGCTGAACGAACTCTTCATCAGCTTGCAGCTGATGAAGGGGTCAGGTTTCCATAAAATGTACTCACTCGATTTCTCAAGCCATAGAATTAAAAAATCAACTAATAACTCTCTTGAAATTAGGAGGCTTCGAGCTCCATAAATGGGCATCAAATAAGCCAGAATTACTAAGTGACGTATGCAAACAAGAAAAAACTGTAAGCTTAGATGAGCAATCAGAAAAATTGTTAGGAATTCACTGGGAATCTAGCATAGTCAAAATCAGATATATATCGTAAAATCATTTGCCGAGGAAAAGCGCGTAAAAAAGCGCACACTTTTATCACAAATTGCACAATTATTTGATCCATTAGGTTTACTAGGTCCGGTTATTATAACGTCAAAATTAATTATGCAAGATTTATAGAAATTAAAATTGGATTGGGATGAAACCATTCCCCAAGATATACACACAAAATGGACAAATTTCGTTGAAAATCTAAAATCTATCGAGAAGTTTCCTGTCGACAGACAACTAATCTTACCTGCTGCCACAAATGTACAATTACACGGTTTTTCTGACGCAAGTAAACAAGCCTATGGAGCTTGTGTCTACTTGCGATCAAGCAATTCAGACGGGAAAGGCATGGTTCAACTTATTTGTGCAAAATCACGTGTCGCCCCCTTAAAAACCACATCGATTCCGAGATTAAAGCTCTGCGCGTCACTTTTATTAGCTGAATTAGTACACAAAGTAGTAGATGCACTTAGAAACCCTTATAACAAAGTCACTTTGTGGTCAGAATCGACTATAACTTTACATTGGATAAAAACATCACCACACTTATTAAAAACCTTTGTAGCAAATCGAGTGGCAAGCCAATGTCAAGTCATGAAACTATCAAAAGTAGAAATTCCTGAGCAGCGCTTAAAAACCGCGTTCGTATGTGCAACCACTCCACTTTATTCACAAAAAAAATGACACATTAGAGCGTTTCTCATCGATCATATCATTAAATAGATTTGTAGCATTTTGTCATCGAGCAGTAATCAATTGGAAAAATGTAGATAAAATCACAGGAAATTATTCAATCGAGGAATTAACTAACGCACATATTCAAATAATCAAATTAATACAATCTAATCACTTTCGGCAGGAATTAACTTCTCTGACAGAAAACAAGCAATTTAGTGCTAAAAGTAAGATTCTTCCTCTAAATCCTTTTCTTGACAAGGATGGCGTTATTCGAGTCGGTGGTCGCCTCACTCATGCAAAAATTAGCTGGTCAAAGCGTCATCCTATATTACTACCTCGTAATGATTTTTATTTATTTATTTAATCCAGAATATTACAGAGTATAACTATTACAGTTATACTCAGAAAACTTGCAGAGGTAAACAGGTTACCTATTCGCAAGCCCTGGCATTACATACTAAAAAAAATACAAATATAAAAAACGCTTAAAACTAGTAAAAAATAAACTTTCTATCTTATTCTATATTTCCCAGAACAAAACAAAAAGCATCAATCTCGTGCTCATTAGCTTTTTAACTAAAGCTTCCTTTCCTTAAATTTATTTCGCACGCAGTGATAACAGAATCATTAAAATAATAACAATGTTGAATAACACCAATACATAATTAATAATTTATTTTAATCCACCTCCTTATTAAATTTTTACCCGATGGTTTTTTTATATCTACTACTTTTAGATCATTTGGTAGTGCATTGTATATAATGATAGCTTTGTTAATACTTTTCTTATCACTGACTCTTTTATAACTTTTAGGTACAATTAAACTCTTTTTCCTAGTAACACTAGTAGAACTTAGGTACTGGGTTTTGAGGTCGTTAAAATGTAGCCTTATTGCCTCGAAGATAAATAGTTGTTCCAGGTTTAGAGGGCTGTCATGTACGTTGAAACTGTTTTTATTAATTATTTTCAGTATTTTCTGTTGCAATTTTTGCACCAGATCTCGATTATTTTTATACACTCTACCCCAGGCTAGGATTCCATAGCTTATCATGCTATGGAAAAAAGCATAATATAACATTCGTAATGTTACCGTCGACATGATGTTAGCTAGCTTGTAAAAAATATATACTAAGTACTTCGTTTTCTTAATTATATATTGAACATGTTTATCCCACTTTAAATTATAGTCAAATACAATTCCAAGGTATTTACAGCTCTCCACTCTAGTCAACAATCTATCCTGTATTTTAACTTCTATGTGAGCAGGTACACTGTTACAATAGCTTCCGAATGTAATAAAGACTGTTTTATGTACATTTAGCGATAATTTATTCACTGCCAGCCAGTTATCTATGACCAACAAGAATTCATACATATTACTTTGAGCCTCTAACCAATTCTCTCCGGTGGCAATTATGGCAGTATCATCAGCATAAGACAGTATAGAGTCCAGGGGGATCTCCTTCAAGATATCATTAATATATAATATAAATAGTAGTGGTCCCAGGATAGTACCCTGAGGGACACCTGTGTTTATTAACAAAAAATCACTTTTGCATTCTTCAATTTTAACTGTCTGGTATCTATGATCAAGATAGCTTGAAAGAAGATCCAATGCCTGACCCCTAATACCTATACAGTAAAGTTTTTTAAGCAGTAATTTATGATGATCTACCGATCAAAGGCCTTGGCAAGATCAAGAAAAGTTACAATAGTTTGTATATTTCTATCCATATTATTATACATATAATACTTCAGTGATATAATATAACGCATCCTTTGAGCCAATATTTTTTCTAAATCCAAATTAATGCTTAGATAGAATATTATTTTTATGGACAAATTCATACAACCTATTATATATTATTGTTTCAAAAATGTTCGCAATGTTAGATATGAGTGATATCAGCCTATAATTATTGATGCTATGCTTCTCACCTGCTTTATATACTGGTACAATTTCAGCCTTTTTCAGAGAATCAGGCCAAACCGCATTTTCTATACACATATTGAAGATATGTGTTAATGATACAGAGATACAACTACCAAGAATCTTGAAGGTCTTGCTATTTATGTTATCAACACCACCGCTTTTTAGCTTCAGGTTGTTAATTATATTCATTACCTCAATTGTACTTGTAGGTTTCAGAAATATTGTATTAGGATTTGTATCTGGATATTTAAATTTAGCATTATTTGGTTTCACAATATCATCAGACAATTTTCGGCCAATATCACAAAAGAATTTGTTCATTTTCTTAGCTATCTCTATTTTATCCGTAATTTTATTATCATTGACCTTCATATAACTTATGGTATTATTATTTTTCTTTTTTCCCATTTTGTTGTTTATGATACTCCAAAGTTTTTTAGGATTGTTGACATTATTTTGGACTAGCTTTGCATCATATTTAATTTTCGCATCTTTGATAACTTTATCTAACATTTTAGCATAGTTTTTGTAATCCAGTTTGAGTTGATCATTAGTAATATCCGTCTGCCATGAGTTATATAAAAATTCTTTGGTTTTACATGATTTAATTATTCCATCAGTGATCCAACTTTTCCTACCCTTCTGTTTATTTATACTTTTTTTCGATTTAGCTTGTTCTATACATAACTTAATCTTGTCTATTAAATTATTTATAGCCATATTTGGATTGCATTGACAATATTTCAGTCCAGTTGATGGTAGCCGCGATATGTTTAATTTTGTTGTAGTTTAATAATTCTATAGGTTTAATTTGTTCAATTTTCATTTTGTTGACTGCAATAAAAATAGGGTAGTGGTCTGTTATAGTAGCTTTGAGTTTATAGGTAGCAGTATCAATGTTATTCGTTTTTATAAATATATTGTCAATGCATGATCCTTTGGCTAAACCCAAGGGTGGTCTTGTTACACCAACAAATCCAGGTTTAAAACCTTTTTCTAGAAAATTGCACAAAAATTCCTGGCTCAAGCAATCACATTCTAACAGGTACACATTAAAATCGCCAATTACAAGATGATTTTTGATACTTTTCTTTTTAATTAAATATTTATTTAGATCCATTATAAATATCTTAAGTATTTCGTGTGACCTGTATATGGACGATATTTCAATATTACTATTGCTATTTAACTTAATTCTACTATTTACAATCTTAATTCTACCATATTTAACTACTCCAGTATTTTGTACTAAATTATTATTAACAAAGACTATAACCCCATCGTTTTTATTTAACCTACTATCGTTGTAATAGCAGTCATATTTTCCATTAGATCCAATCAGTTCATATATACAATGATTATCTTGTTCGAAGGTTTCAGTGCATATTACTACAGATGGTTTGATGCATAGACTCTCAAATAAAATTTTCACTTTATCGAAATTAGCATTCATACTTCTAACATTTAGGTGCATAATTAAATCATTTTTCTTACTAATAAATTTGTTAAGATTATCAATACAATTACAAGTTCTCTCTTTCTGAATTGAATCATTACTTATAGTCTCTAAATATTCAAAAGTAGCAATTTTTATTTATTTAAATTTAGATTTTTACCGCTTCTAAGTCTTGATCCTCTCTGGTTAGATTGAACTTGCATGGAGAAAGGCTGTTGTCTCGATGCAGAATTCCGTCGACCTTGTTGTTGCGTAGTTCCAGTTTTGATTCGATCTAGATTTTTCTTGTTTACATCGTTTTCCGTTGAACTTTGATCTTGTTGGGGCTGTTGATAAGTTACCGCCCTTGTATGGTAACCTGAGATCATAGATTGTAATGTAGGTTTCATCGGATAGTCGATTCTTTCTATGTATGCGTTCATTTTCTTTTTGTATATGTTGCATAGGTTATGATCACTGGCAACATGTTTAATGTCAAAATTGGTGTTATAATTAACATTAGAATATTCACAATTTAGGCACTTTGTTATATTGTTTGAGCAGTCATTGGTCTTATGCCTATTTGCACTTTTCAGACAGACTACATTATTTTTGCATTTGTTTCCACTATGACGATATCTACCACAGTTGAAACATGGTCTTATACTTAAATAGTCGTAGACTTTGCAGCTTTGACATCCTACGTAGATTTTGCTATTATTCTCCTTGATGAACTTGTATACATCAGAGGGAACCTGCATTAATACTGTTGTTGTATCGCTATGTTTGTTTTTGTACGTATGTAGGTCTATGCCTTTATTTGAAAAACTACTGAAATTCCTCGAGTTAATATCACTCTCTATTTCAGCTGGACTCCAATTCAAGTAATTGTCGAAACCAACTATTTTTATTTTAGGATTTATAAGTTCTTCTTTCATAACCTCACAAACTCCTTCAAGGCTTTCCTTTAGCACAGCTTCAGTTAGATCAACACTATCACTGTTTACACAGTTAATAACTAGTTCTTCTTTTTTGTTATAATACATATTTTTAGTTTGTATCTTTTTTTCTCCCGTTAAGCATTCAATAACTTTCTTTTTCATAGCTATACTCTCATTGCCCATGTTATTTATTGTTATTTTCGACACTTTTTTACGGAGCGCTTTAGGCTGGTTTATCACCTCAGCATAGGATGCCCTAGGTAAAACACTATCACACTGTTTAGTTACAAGTTTTTCCTTCAATAAATTATTTTTTTCTCACATTTCTTTGACTAGCTGCTTCAATAGTAAATTTTCAGCTTTTAGAATGTTGTACTTCTCATTGATATCACAGTCCAGTAGATCTTGTTCAGAAATTGTTACTTCCTTTAAGAGTTCATTCCTTATTTCTTCAGATTTCTTTAATTTTATTTGGGCAATTAACAATTTTGCTGACTTACTTATACCGTCGTCTTCAGTTTTTGAGGTTATGTCCTTGTAGCTATGTTCTGGGCAAACCATTAAGTTGTTACTCACTTGCCAATAATTTTTTTCTTTCTGCGCTAAGCAGCTTGGGTGATACACTGCATCACAGATAATACAAACAATTATTGATGCTTTCGTTTGTTTATGACAGTTAAAATAGCTGGGACACTTGTCGGGAGGCACCCGCGATCCTGCCATGTTGCGATATTCGATCATGTAACTAAATTAATAATTCAAAATGAGCATACAAAGCTTTGGCACGCAGTACGGGGATTTTGTACCCAACAACCGCTCCGAACTACTCCGCCTACCTAAACCCTTCTACAGTTCATACTATCAAAAAACCCCATACCTGGTCTAATCCTCTCGCTGACGAAAAAAACACGTTTCTCCAGCATCATCCCCTCTTTTACCTATTCCAACTGCAGCATCGCTAGTCCTCAGCAGCATCTACCCTACAGATTCAGGACAGAAATATTGTAACCTCTGAACAGACAAGACCTCTCAGTCTCCGCGACACTTTGTACTTAGTATAGAATTTGTTAGAATAAATTCAAGTGTTAAACATCATCCATATACGTTTCATGATTTCATGTTAGTGATGAAAATGTTATAAAAAAAACATGGCCAATGGGTGCTAAAGATGCTTATATTTTATTTTTAGAAAAAATATGAAATACTCATAAAAATTTACTAAAAAGGACTGAAATCTCTTAAAAAAATTAACTTTTAAAAAAGTAAAAGGTTAGGCGAGTTTGATGTATTCCGCAAAATTACAGATAAAATAGAACTGAGATCAATTAAACAAAGTCAAGTTGTTTATATGTAATCATTAAGAAGCAAAAAATTATTTTATTTTTTTTAAGGGCATATTTAACTGAAAATTAAGATATATAATGATCAATTTGGAACAACTCTCAAGATACTACGTAACTTGCCATGCCCGTTTCATTGTACTCATGGTGTTTGTATCTCATTCTAATAAATAAAAAGAAAATTTTATGTATTTTATTAGTTGTTCACCAAAAACCAAATGAAACGGGCATGGCAAGTTACGTAGTAAGTATTGTTACGAACAGAGAGGAGACAAAGTCGAAAGCGAAAAAGTAGACGACGGGACTCGAACTCGTGGACCCGAGAGCCAGAGGCCTGTGCTCTAACCACTGAGCTAACGTCTACGATGCATTCGGACGCTATGCATCGTAGTACGGCTCGGCGGACTCTTATCGCTGACTCGTCTCGCTGCTCGCGTTGCAGACGTGTGCGTCTGTGACAGTATCTTGAGAATTGTACCAAATTGATCATTATATATCTTAATTTTCAGTTAAATAACCCTGCCTTGTCCGCCGGTATTCGAGGACGCTAATAACTTTCGTGAGTTCCTGCTAGTCAAGTTGATCAACGGCGAGAAGGCCACCTTTGACACGCCAACGTTCTCGCGCAATTTCCTAGTGTTTTAAAAATTCCATTTAAGAGTCAAAACTTGGTAAAATGTCTAGAAGTGGTGTGTTTGTAATGGCAACCTTTGGCATACGGCAACAGTGTCACTGAAGATTCGGTAGAAGAAGATCGTCAGTTTTTATTACGATTCAAAGAATTCGAAGATGATAACAAGGAGACTTTCAAGAAATCATGTAAGGCAATATTTAATTCGTTTCCATTACAGAGATTGTTTTTAAACAATTTAAACGACCCACCAAAATTTAAAGACATTGAACTAACGTGGTCTTGTTTGCTAGACACGTTTTACATGTTGCTCCATTTGAAATTTTTGACTGGCTGCAGTTCAAAATTTAAAAGACAAAATAAAGAATGATGTTCCGACTCTATTAGTCTATGGGATATTATAACAGTTGATAGACACTAACGAAATTACCACTGAAGAAGAACAATACATTCCTGCAATAAAATTAATATTTAAATATTTTAATGAAGAATTCAGGAATTTATTTTTAACGGTACCGGTAAATTTTTTGGGATTAAAAATGTATTGTAATCAATGAGCATACATTTATAACTGATATATTTTTAGCCAAATACAGTTAGGTACTCCTGTCAGAAAACTATCCAACAATGATGGTAGGTAATAATAATTTTTAGTACTACTTTTTAATATACTATGTAGACTGAAAATTTATTGGTTTAATCATTTTTTAGAATCAGTTACGGAAAATGATGCCGATGCCGGAGTAACAGAAAGCGAATGCTAATCCCTTTTTATAGAATTCAAACTTGTTGACAAATTCGATTCATTTTTGGATGCAATGGTTGTACTCCTCGCATCTTATTACGCGTTAATTATTTGTGGCCACAAAAAGTGCCATATTTTTTGGAATTTTTACAAATGCGGTACATGAATATATTTCATGAGAAAATAAGAGGAAGGTCGAAGAAAGTCACTGAATAAGTGAATTCTTTTTTTAGAAAATTACAACTAGTTAAACCAGCAGAGGTACTTTAATTATAAAATAATGTAATTTTTTTAACCGTAGTCATGATTTGATCTCTTATATTAAGTTTTGTACTCATTAATGAATGAGAAAATAGTGTAACTAAATTATTACTTGTCGTTTGTAAAGAAATATTGTTAAGAAAAAAACATTAGATTTTAGATTTGCGCAACTTATTCATATACAAATATTGTATAGGCAATAATATTATTCGAAAGTAATGAAAAACTATTACACTTGTAAGCAGTTATTTAGGTTTAACTACTTGACGTTTATTAATTTTTAAGAACAACGAATAGAATAAATATTTTTATAGTTTTACATTTATTTAAAAAATAATGTACCAGTTCTTAAGCAATTATTCATTTACTTTAGTATTTACCAGAAAGTTTGTCATAGTTTGTGAAAAAAAAATGTTTAAAAACTACGTTTAAGCGTATTACAATTATTAATAAAATTCTAATTCATTAATGATATCCTTATTTTCCTTATAATTTTTCAATGTTTATCTATTTAATTTTGTATTCCTACAAATATTTTTAAACTGTTTTAAATTTATCACGCAATTGATGTACCTTCACGCTGGCTATTTTACTATCGCGATAGTAAAATCGCATAACCTCCGAAACTCGAATCTCTCGTTGTGTAAAACTACTACTAGAGTAGTAAAATTGCTACACGATCGCAAATTTGCTGCGCTGGGCTCTGATTGGTTTACTACTCTCAGCGCAATAATTTTACCAAAACATTTTTTACAGTGTGAGAAAGACAGAGCGATCGTTCTGCTGTTCTGCTAGCAGACAGCAAATATTTCAAAACACAGCTGATATAGTCCTGGGATGTGTTTTACACTGAGTAAACACAGCTGATCTCTTAATACATTAAAAAAGCTGATATTTCTTAAAAGTGTTTTTAAATTAATCTAAGTAGTGTTTGTAGTGTTCTTGGGCTTATATCTTAAAGCTTATAACCCTAAAAAGAAAAAAAGAAGTGAATTGTTAGTGTAAAAGCAGAGCAGTGAAGTTATTTGAAAAAGTGTGAAGTGTAGTGATTTTAAAAATATGTATGATAATCGAGATGCCAAGGGAAGGTTTGCGAGTACCCATCCTGACAAGAAGTACTCTCGAGGAAGAGGGAAGAAGAGGCCAAGAAGATTCCTAGGAGCAACATACGAGGATGAACCTGTTAACAGGACAAGACCTTCAAGTTCAGCAAGAAAGATACAAACTCCAGCAGCGGAAGGAATCTCTGTGCTCAGGAATAGATTGATTGATATCAACATTCTATTTCCTGCTTTCGAGGAACTTTTGATTTGCCAACAATGCCATGGTTAAGTTAAACTTGGCGACTCTGAAGCTCAAGGATTAGGATTCAAGATTGAAGTAGTGTGCATTGAGTGTAATCAGCTGGCAGCTATTAAGTCATGCAGAAAAGTTGGCGTCTAGAACCATGCTTTGGAGAACAACAGAAGAGCAGTGGTTACTTTTCGTGCTCTTGGATTTGGACACGCTGGTCTATCAACATTTTGTGGGTTGATGGACTGCTTGAAACCCATGGCTCAGTCTGCATATGATACAATCAGCGAATAATTTAGTGAAGTACCCGAGAAAGTTGCCAAGGATTCTATGAAAACTGCAGTGATAGAAGAAAAAGCCGCTACAGACACTGGAGCACTGGAATCAAACATTTGGAGGTTAGACTGGTAATTTTCTGCAGTGTTAACTTGAAGATTTTACACAGTGGCCAAAAGAAAAGATAAGTATTAAGTTTTATTATTAATAAGGATAAAATAACCTTTTTATCACATTTTTATAAAAATGCATAAAATGACTTTTGTTGTTTGCTGGTATGAGTACACTGAAAAAAACTCATCATTTTAGTAGAGTAGGGGGGCGAAGCCCCACTTGTATATAAACATTACACAACCACTCCCCCCATCGGCCCAGCAAAAAAGTGAAAATTCTGACTTTTCAAGCATTTTTCCCTATTTTTGACGATTTTTACCCTATTTTAAATTGTTTGCAATTTTTGAAAAAATAATGTTTGTTTATACAGAGGTAACTGGCCCGTAATTAATTAGTTAAAGTTTAATTACTACAAACGTATGTAAAAAAACTTAGTCTGGAGAATGAAGCCCTGAAAATTACAATTACATTACGGTCGAAAAATTGAGCTCTTGTAATTTTGAGGGCACACTCACTAGACCAAGTTTTTTACATTCGTTTGGACCCTGATAGAAATCACAACCAATTTTAACCCAAGAATAAGCGTATCTAATCCAAGAATATTGGGTTATAATTGGTTAACAGCGACATTATTTTTACGCAAGAATATAGTATATTACGATACATGTGACTTAAACGGTCCAGTATTACACGGCGTGTAGATAGCATCCGAGCGTAGCAATGGCGATTTATACGCCGTGTAATAATAAGTCGATTTTAGTCACAAGTATCGTATACTATTTTATAGCATCTGCCTGACCTAAGTCCGCATATTGAGGGAATCAGCGCCGTGCCAATCATTCTTGTCAGTAACGGCTTTCGTATTCGTGTAGAATTAAATAATATTAATTATTTTGTATAATTAATTTTTTGACATTGATTGTATATTTAAAAAAATTATTAAATTAATGTTAACAATAAGTACTTGAGTAATAACGATAGCTGACATCAAAACCTTTAATCTAGTTTTTTGGAAAAGTTGACAGGACCCCAGGAATCAATATAAGAGCTAAACAAAGTTGTATATCATAGAAGTCTTCATTCACCCATTCATAGATTTGATACTACAATTTTTTAGCCAATTTCAAACGGCAATATCTTCGGTTCTAGAGAGGCTAGAGAGTACTCCGAAAAATCAAATTGAAGGTTTTGAAGTCTACTTTTACAATATATTATTCTGCTAACCTATTTTAGATCCAAGTATGGTTAGAAATGCAAAAACGTGAAAAAAAACCCTGCTTTTATTGGTATTAATTCAGGGATGGAAAAAATGTTTAAAGTCATGCCGCGTCACAATATAGCAGACGTAGTTAGCAAAGAACAAGGGATTCGCTTATTTCGCTAATTCATATTTTACAAAGTTTGAAAGTTTAAAATACCATTCGGCAACAAAATTAATGCAAACGCGTTCGAGCAGTGCAATACAGCAAGAAATTATTTATGTGTCATTATGTCCTTGAATGTGGCCGCGCAATAGGATGCAGGCATTTTTAGATGAGGTATAGCTTATAAAGCTTTGTAATGCAAGAAACTCAGATCAACACTTTTGTTGTCAGCTAGAGCTACAATTTATTAGTCATGCAGACGCGAAAAATGCCGCTATTTGTAGAAAGGCAAAAACTTGGAAAAGTGGTGAAATAGACGTACATATGATGACTGGCCCGCCTGTGAAGGTGCCTGAGTTGTGAGGATGTGAGCACGGGCATGCAGACGGATCTGGATCTGTCGCGGACGATCCTGATGGTTGGTATAGACTCGTCGTCGCCGCTGTCGCGCTCGTCGCTGACGGAGATGACAGTGCCCCCGCTGCTGCCGCGCCTGGGCATCCTACTGGACTGCTGGATGATCGGTGGGGAGGGATAGCTCTGCGCGCTGTCCTGCTGGTTGTTGCTCGACGATGAGCCCGAGCTGCGCGAGCTGCCTGAGCTGCCCGAGAGGCCCCGCAGCCGTGAGACCAGTTTCATGTCCATGCACAGCATGACTGCAGCCGAAGCTCCTTTCGGCCTTGAGTCAAACGTTTGGTAAGTCACCTGCTCAGATACCCGACTAGCCGCGCGACATTTTCCGACTAGCACACTTGTACTTTATTCAAGGTTGGCAATCTCGAGTCTGTTTATACGTTCTCTGCTGTCTACCTCTGTCTATATACCTCCAGCACTCCTCATATTCTTTCACGTCAACGGCCGCAATAAGCCGATAAGCAGCGAAAATCAAGCCTTTATTTTCATCAGCGACCTTCTTGCTTTCTATGCTACTCGACAGACGCCTGATTTCCAAAGTTGACGTTCAATTGGGCTAGTTAATGAGATCCAAGCCCCGAAGAAAGAGCCTTGTCGCAATTTGAGGAACTGAATGTAGTGCCTGTCGGACGACCATTGGCGCATTCGATCCTCATACTGATTAATCCCGAGAATTTCAAAGGGATTTTATTTTGCTTGAAAACAACGCCTTCGCAATTATTGGAAGAGCGGTTGACATAGCGTCAACCGACTCCCAATGCGCCAGACCTGTGTAACCGTGAAAAGGGTAGACGACGCTTGTCCTCGAACGACTGTAAGTAATGGAGAGCATGCTCAAAGAAGTATTTCTTTATAGGAAACTCAGCGACTTTACTGTTAACGCGCATACGGCTTTAAAGCTGCGGTAACGAATATTCATTAATAGTTAATACACGAGTTCTTTACAGTTAATCCATTTGAAATCTTGCAATTTTGAAATTAGTTATAATATAAACAATTGTACAAAAAAACTTAAGGGTTTCAATGTTTATTCTTTTTTTTTCACTATAATATATAAAAAGCGATCAACATTGAAGAAATATAGATTAACTATTAATGCTTATGGATTTGGTCCAAGTAAGCAAGGCATTCGAATTTCATATGCATAGATTAGTTTACTATAAATAAATGCTTCTCTCAGTTTATCAATCTCTGATGCGTTGCTATACTAGTTAGTTAGTTAGTTCTATAAGTATCGATTTAAAAATGGTCAAACGCGGTGCGAAGCAACAGCTGCGGCAAAGCCGGAAGTGAACTAGAGTGAGCGCGATGCGAATGGAAATGAATTGTCGAAGACAGATCAAGGTTGTATACTATAGGCGACCGCTGCCTCTTTCCGGTCACTCAATCGAATTTCCTCCGCGACTTTTTCGTGAATTCCGCTACTATCCCTAGCTCTCCAAGAAGAGCGCAAGAGAGAGAGAGAGAGAGAAAAATGCCGGCTTACCTTTATATTCAACATTTTTCCGGCTCTTTCGTTCTCCTCCGGCGAATCTGCAACAGCGAAGCTCGCGTGCACGTTGCGCAGGACGCGAGAGACCGTCGTGCTACAATGAAAGGAGCCGCGCGTACACTCAATGGGACTAGGAGCAAAGGGAAAAATAATGATAGAGATAATAGTAGGAGCTGCGGTGGGCGCCGCCGACAAATTCCAATAGGCAATATACGAATTTTATGAGGCCGGCTTTTTCCTCTCAAAGTATTGTTTTCTAGCTTCGCATCTTAACTCGATATGAATCTTATCTAACATATTTTACTGTTTATAATCGCAATTCGCAGGAGCAGTGAGTAGGAATCGAGATCAGTGGACGAGGCAAGCTCGTTGTACTTACATTCGACAATAGTAGGTCAATTATAGCTGATATTCGAAATATACACGGCGAGCTCTGAAGATCAATATATGAATGAATCGTCCGATACAGCACGTACACGCTCTTCGCCGTCGTAATGCAGAGGAGAAATGTTGAGCATTTATAAAAGCTTAGCGGCAAGCAGTTGCAAATAATTAGCTGCCCACGCGCGTTTTAGAAAAGACGCGCGTTTTAGAAAAGACGCGCGTTTTAGAAAAGAAACCGCCAAATCGCTAAGCTGTCCAAACACAACTAATAGTCGAGCTGAAACTTGTCGGGTATATATCTGCAGGGGCTGCGAAGCTGGCTATAATGGGAGTACCGCTTTCTTGTTTATCCAGAGGCTGCGACGAAAGTTGGCAAACGGCAGAGGAAGCGGCCAGCACTAGATCGGAAAAATCGCTGAAGGCTTGTTGCAGTGGCGGTGCGCAAATTTTTACCCAAAAGCTCCTTCGATTGATGCGACTCAGGCCGTTGTCATGGCACACGCGAGCAAGTACGTTGCGTAACAGAGGATGCTCGTCGCTCGGGACAGCAAGCCTAACTGATGAGGCCGCCGAGGCTCGCCTCTCGCTGCAGTCAGCAACGCCTGCCCCCCCCCCCCCTTATCCCGCGGGTCATGCTCGTGAGAGCAACGTACACTTAACACTCCCGCTTCTTGTCCACGCGCCCGCGTGTACGTGTGTTGAACGGGGTGTAGCGCGCAAGCTCTATGCCACAGGCCACAAAGGCCACGCTGACACGCAGCCCAACTGGCGCCATTGCGCATCCCCGCGCGCTGATATTCTTTCTCCCACGCCCGAATAAATATGCGCTTCGTAAATCAGCTCTAATGCGAGCGTTACACTTACTCGGTGCGAGGCACGTGCGATTGTCCGAGACCCGCATCGCTAGCAAGTCTAAGAACCTATTTACCGCTGCGAGGGGCTCGATCCTCGATCTTCGACTCATCGATCAGCTGACCGGCGTATGAAAAAAAAAAACGCACGGCTCAGCGGACGATGATGTTTGCTCGGCCATTCTCGGGAGAGGAGTACTGAGAGGCAGGAGGCTTCGGCACATGCGAAAATCGCGTGCAGCGCAAACATAACAAACGCAACCCCTATTCAGACACTACAGCTTATTGTTTGTCCTGTAATCGAGAGCTGAGCGAGCTGAATTCGTCGCGGTGTAAAGGGTGCAATTGCTGCAACTTACGAGTGCAGTGCGAACGGGGCTTGATAAATGCAGCATTAGTGGTATAGAAACGCTTCTTTCGTGCAGTTGCAATGAGACGGGGTGATCATGTGACACCTAGCGTTGTTTGATAAATTGATAAGCAATTGCTTGGAGCTCGAGCCAAACAAAAAATGTCATCACCGGGGACCAGCTCGATAACGCGTGATGAGGATCCTGCTGAAAATTCAACGCGTTTGAAGCGCCCTGTCCCACTCACGCGCGCGCTCGCTTCGGCGCTCTCTCGCCGTAGAGGTAGTGTAGAGGTTGCTTGGGGAACTTTTAATTGCGAACCTGCTCAGCGGACCCACCGCTTTCTGTTCACTGCTTTCAAGGACCGAAAGAGAGCTGTTCTGCCCCGCGTGTGCGCGGGTTAGTCGTACAAAAATGTTTCAGGAATAACCCGCCAACGGACAAACTGGTGCTACCTCTTCTTCAATAACTTTAGTAGATCTTTCGGTTCGCAGCTGCATCTGCGTGACGGTAAAAACTTTCTTATAATATGCAATGCCCCACACACGATTCGCGGCTTAAATGCAAAAACAATATAGCGAAATTCTAAAATCACTCGACTATCCTTACAGAAACACATGAATGCTCTGCTACCCTGCTCTGGCACATACACAACACCGCAGAGTAGCCAGCAGCGGTGGGAGAGGAGCAAAACAAGTATTACGCAAGAGGAATAAGCGCGGCAGCGACGCAGCCCTCACCAACAATACACGTACGCGCAAAGCAAACGAGCGAACGGTGACGCGGCAGCGCAGAAGCGTGCGCAGATTTGCTCGCCAATTTTGATATAAGTGATGAATTCGCAAAAGTGTGCAAAATTTCGGCGGCTTGATCCGCGCTCTCTCCGTAGCATATAAAAAGGCCCTGCGAGGCCTAGTACAAGCACTAGCTCCACCGCAATTTACGGGGACTAGTCTCTACTCAATTGCACTTAAGCATTGAGTAGAAATATTTATACATACTCTGTAAAATTAAAACAAAACATAAGATAACGCAATTTAAGCGTATCTTATAAAAATTAACAAAATATGCAAAATTCTGCATACTCAATGTAAAAACAGATAACGCAATTTACGCGTATCACCTGGAATCTCAAATAAGTTACCAATTAAATGTAAAAAGGCGTATTTCAATTGAATATAATATCGCATAATAAAGCGTATTAAACACTAATCAATCAGATAAATAAAGACCTAAATTGTATGTTTACTTGTAATAAAAAAGGAGTACCGCAATTTACGTAGTAATATCTTTTATAATTCATTCAGTTAAATATATTTTGTTTATTAACTAAAAGAAAAATTAACAAGATCTCGTTATTTTAGTATATAATCCCCCTACCTGGTATCCCGGACCTGACCTAAAATTAAATTATTATTTGATTGATTTAAGTTAGTTGAGAAAGCGCGGGACGCAGTTAAGCGAGCGTTTGCTGTATGGGCTGCACATCCGGGTTGCAGTTCGAGTATGCCTGCACCACTTATTTTCGCTGTTAAATGCTTGGATCGCAGGCATTGGATGAATATATCTTCTGGTGATTTGGCGGAAAATATCCAGGAATTCGCTTTATGCAGTCTCAACCAGAAGGTATCTCTCAACTGCCTGAATCTGATGTCGCACACTTCGGGATTAGAGACTTTTCGACCCGACGCGATCTTTACTTCGCAAGCGGCATTGCTTCTTATTTCCCGCACTGCCTCTGGGTTTACTGCGATCATTAGCTTGTTGAGCCTTCGAAGGCTTGTTACCTCTTTCGGTAATAAGGGCATGTAACCGCGAAGTAGTTGTACTCTGGCCAAATGTAGGCTGCCAGATAAGGAATATTAAAAACTTTTTGGATTGCCGGTAGCGGCGACGCTTTGAACAAATTATATCTTTGAATGTCGAGTAACGGTATAGCTATCTGATAGATTAAAAATCCGTCTGATAACAAAACAGTTAATTTGGAGATCTTCAGAGTTTGCGTCTCGAATTGTATCTGCGGGTACAATGCGCGGATGCACCATTCCTTTCGCTGCGAATAAGATTGCATCTGTCAGGACTTCCGAGTCCAAGCTAAACTGTCTAAGTGCATCCCTCATTTCTGCCATTGCGTTTTGAGCCCCCAATTCTGTGAAAATAGAAGCGGTCTTGTCTTCTATAACTTCTATGATAGCTTCTAATTTGCCTACTCTATCGCCTAGATCAGATAGCTCGCGTTCGACGACCTCCGTCTGCTCAGCTAATAGCGCCGCTGTCTGGCGCGTATCGTCGGCTATGAGTTTAATCGATGCCTGAATTTCTCTCTTGTCGTCTTCATCTAGGATCCCGTATAAAAATTTATGGATGGAACCGACGAAGGGGAGTAGAGATCGGCGGGCGCGATGTTGCTCTCCGTTTGCCGCGTTGACGAGCATCAGATCTAGGTCGCGTTCCGCTTGACGCATGACTGCGCAAGCGCATAAGTTCACCGGTGGTACTGGCAGGTTATCTTTATACAGTACGGAGACTATTTTCTCGTTTGCGAATATGTTATCGAATAACTCGATGCATTTTTCCCATTCGGCCTGAGTTAGTATTTCGAGATCGCGGATTATAGCGAAGCTGTTAATGTTTTTTGACCTCAGACCGTTTTTGAGCGTACACAAGCATTTACGGATTTCCGCTTTTAACGGTCAATAGCCAATCCTTGACACGATGTTACGTTTATTTCTCCGACTTTAAATCCTTTATTTTGCAATTCATAGCTCTTTAGGTAACCCCTTTCGATGAGGGATCTCTGGACTTCAGTTCCTAAATAGTCGTCCGCCGAAACCAAATACACCATATTCTCTCTATACCGATATGGGTGTACGTTGTAGGATTTTAAGTGTACAAACGGCGATATCACTTGCCCGCTAGCTATCGCCAATGGTGGTTTCTCGCGCGGCGATCTCGCTTTTACGGAAGCCTGTATGGCTCACGTTACGCCGCACATTTCTCGTAGCGCTGCATGCAGCGCTGCAAAGCTGCAGTGCTCCATTGCTGGCCATTATATCCCGCATGTCCTATACCTTATACGATACGATATCAAATCAAAATGGCCGAAGGGATTTCAGAGATTTGTGAGTTATCAACTCAGTATTTTCAATAATAAATAAATAAAAATTGTTTTTTAGTAGAATATATTGTATGATAAGGTACGGAGAATAATCTCCAAAATAAATACGCGTTTTCGTACTAAAATCCATGCTATACTTTACGAAGAATTGCTAAAAATTATATATTGTACATTTTTATAGGTTAACAATGGAACTTGTAACTGTAACCGACGGGACCAGGTCGTACGACTTTATGTTGACAGATGGTGTCCTTCTTTTAGAAGACATTCAACCTTTTTTTGAAAAAGCCTGTGCTCTTTTGTATCTCCTTAATGAGAGAAAACTCACAGTAAGCTGCAGGAACGGCGCATTTAAAATACCTGATACCGTGAGTTCATTGGAAGTAATTTGTGGCCAGAGTATGTTAATCTCAGAATATTTCTATAATATAATAAGTAAGTATATGTATGAATTCTTTTAATTATATATACAAACTTTTTTCACAGATGCAAGTCCGACTGCTACTAAAAGGACCTTCGATAACGCAATACTGTCAGTAATCGACAAACACAAATCAAAAATGCATAAAATTTCAAGAAAAAAAGAGGTACGTTACACATATACGATCATCTATAATCATTATTTGTGTAAAAAAAAACTAATTTTTATGTACATGTGTTACAGGGCAGAGTAGTTACAATTAAAAAAGAAATCCATCTAGGCTGGAGGCACTTCAAGAAAAATAAATATTTTGCTATGAACGAAGCTACATGTAATGAAAAAGTTCTGTACTTTTGTTAGATGAGAATACAGAATACTCATATGAAGACATATTACAACAATGCATTGACAAGCTGAGCGATGCCATGAATGTAAATTTCTTCAAACATTCAACCACACTGTTAGGAACTTTCAAGGAGGACATATTTTCGAAATTCACTGATGAAATAGGCGAAGAATGCCACTTTTGGGAATTTGTCCATAAACTGAAGCAACGTAATCACTACAGTTTATGTGTGTACACAAAACCAATTGAAAATGCAGAATTAGTAAATATTGACAGAAACCTGAATGTGAAAAGTCCACAAAAGCAGCCCGTTCGCACACTTTTGGGAAAAATAAAGGAGAACAATCATGAACCAGAACAAAGTTCAAAAGTAGATATGAAGAAAACTAGATATCAAGGAAACAGCAATCATGACAAAGAAAATGGGGAGCGAGCCATGGAGAGACCATCGTGTAGCTCAGCTGATTTTACTGCTGCATCTATGTTGGAACAATTCTTACCCTTGAAAGATTTGGAAATATCTACACCAATTATAAAAAAAGAAGAAATAAAGTTCACATCCAAATTGCTGGGTCAAGGATCTTTTGGTACTGTAACCCAAGGGAAATGGAAGTATACGGATGTAGCAGTAAAAACATTGAGATTGGGCATGAATTCTAAAAAAATATGTCGTGAAATAGCAGTGATGGATAAAATTAGACATTCAAATGTTATATTCATTATGGCTGTGGCATATGACATCAGTCACTGCTATATAGTTATGGAGTTATTCGATAGCATAAGTCTAAGAGAATTTATTTTCAATCCAAGTATCAAGAACGATTTTCAAATAACTGAAGACTCAAAACATGACATCAGCAAACAAATTTGTACTGCAATTACATACATGCATGAAGCGGTACCAAAAGTCATTCACCAAGATTTGAAACCGGAGAATATACTCATCGATACTTTAAGTGTCAAAATATGTGACATGGGTCATAGTAAATTATCTAAAATGCCAGCAAATTTCAACACAACCACTGAGGAAGTAGCCCAAGGGACACCACCATACATGGCTCCAGAGCTGCTGCTGCTTAATCAAAGAGCATCCACTCATTCCGATGTATGGGCTCTAAAAGTTTATTTGGCCGGTGTATCATATTCAAGATCTGCAGGAATTGTTCAGTCGTCAAGCCAAGCCAGATTTGTCGGAAGTTCCCAACTTTTTGAGAGCCTTATTATGTAAATGTTTTCATTATGTCCCTCATGACAGACCAAAAAGTAAATATTTGATAAAGGCTTTAGAAGATTACACAAATCCACAGGAGTCAGATGAAGAATGATATAAAGAAGACAAAGTGATTAAGAAAAGCTAAAAATATAGCTTTCTATATACAAGGTACAAAGTTTTTTGTGATGATTAGTTAGAAAATTAATTTATATTTTTAATACTAAATTATTTGTATGAAGTGTTTGTTAGTACGCTCAGCGTATATCCAAAAAATAATGGATATAAACAATAATTACTATGGTTCCTCTGACAGTATCTAGTTATAAGATAGAAAATGAAATTGCATAAGCCAGACTTATACTTCATTGTTAAAAAAAAAATGATAATGATATCATCTGAATGAGATTGAAGAAAAATTAGCACGTTCAATTACTGTATTTAAATATGTGGATGACTAATCCATCAAAACAGTCTACGCAATCTATGAATGCTGAGGAAGCCGTTAATAAATGATTAAAAGCAAGTTAAAACAAGTTTGTGGCTACAAAGTTAAGACTTTGATTAAGTATATAGAATATAGACAAGACAAGTGATTAAGAAAAGCTGAATATATAGCTTTCTCTACGTACAAAATACAAAGTTTTTTGTGATCAATTAGAAAATATTATCTTTATTTGTAAACGTTAATTATTTTGTATGAAGTGTTGAAACGCTATATGTATATCTAAAAAAAATGGATGTTAACAATTATTTTATTATAGAATACAAATAATTTATTCAAGCCTTTATTTTTCTGTTCAGAAAGCGTTTGCTCTTATGAGATATAGCTATAAGATAATTAATGATCTTTTATAAAACCAAAGTTTTGTTTTATAATAAATTTATATATTTTTTTTTCAAACGTTTATGTTTTGTATAAAAGCATTCAAAATATGCGCTCATATCTATAAAATAATAGAATAATAGAAAAATTGCGATTTTGTACCTAATTATTTTGTAACAATAATTCGGCTAATTTAGAAGTTGCCATGTAATTTGGACAATAAACAATTCACTATATTACAATTAGTTTTATTTCATTAGACTATATATTCTAGATCTATATATTTACCACTAAAGGTAACTTATTTAAATTAACAGTAACATTATGGTATTTACACATATTAATAAATGAAAAGAAGTTTTATATTTTAAAAAACTGTAAATTTTATTATATACAAAATAATCACTGATAAGTAAAATTAATTACACATCTCCTTACAGGAGAAAGGTTCAAGCTTCATAACTTGATACAGCTAAAAGTCTGAGGGAACTAAATAAAATAATATCTCGTATCCACGTAGTTCTTTTTTATAACGCTGGCCCAGCTGCATTATCCTCATCAAAGTCTGCTACAAAATCTTTGGTACGGTCGTCTATCTTATCCACATTCTCAAGAGCTGATGTTAAATTATTTACACCCGACATTGATTGTCTGAAATGTTAAAAGTATACAGTCAAAAAATGTACTTTACACACAGTATTATCTTTGCAAACTTCCAACCTTAGTGAAACTTCCGCCGTCGATGCAGCAAGTATTATTACTAATTCTAATGCTTATGCATACAGATAAAGAGTCTATCTCTTTCTTCAATGACGCTATTGTACTTTGCGCGTTGATTGTTCCTTTCTATAAACAAAAACAAAAATTAATAATCAGTGCTTCATTACCATTGTTTGAATTAAAATGGAAACATTGTACGTACTTCAGCTTGAACAGTCAGGTCTGTTTGACAAAGGAGTTCCTCTAGTACGGATAGGTGCATCACTTAAAAAGTCAGGTAAAAGTTTTGTTGCGTTAGGTATTCCTTCTGGCAAAGGATGATTTGCAACTACACCTGCATTCGCATTAGATTCAGCACCTCTAAGTATTTGCAACTCGAATGGAAAACCTAAAACAAAATGTAAATAATAGTATATTATGACACTGTTGTGGGAGATGGTTTTCTACTTTGCTCGAGGTTTTTCGCACGAGCGAAGCGAGTTCGAAAATCGAGCAAGGTAGAAAAACACCTCCCACAGCAGTCTCATACGATATTTTATAGCACGACAACCTCAAAATCGACATTAAAGTTGGCATTTTGAGGTTAGCGTGCTATAATATTTATTTTATTTATACAAAATGTAAAAAATAGATGAGTTTGAAAGTCATACCTGCTACAAAACCAGTATAACTGGTGTACAGTTATCGGTTATCAACAACAGATTTGTGTATACAGTCGAAGGTATGTTGAGGCAATGTGTACTTAAAATGCACCCATCATTGTCGTTTATTATTTCACATTAACTTTAAAATCATCCAGCATTCAATTCTTATGGTATCTAAAAATTCAAAGCCTGTTCGGGAGTTGTTGGTTCTTCTACATTTATTTATGTGCGTTCAACTTCATCTTTAAATAAGGGATCTACTATATCTGGTTTAATGGTCAACGTTTCTTTAAGTTCTCTGATACTAGCTTCATTAATGCCTTCTCTGTAATCAAGTGCATCATATTGCTCTGGAAAATTATACAAAATATGTGGTTTCCCACCAATACGGAGAGCTGCTTCGCTTCCGCAGGTCTTTTCCGCGAGCTTTGTGGCTTGCGTAGCTGATCGCACTGAGCTCGAGCTCCGATTCAAATTCTAATTCGCTTTCGACGATGGCTTTGTGCTGATAGACATGCAATCGGTGATCTTTGCTTAAATTTGGGATCGTAGAGCCGGCGTGAGCAACTTGCGGTTTCCTCGGGCTAGAATTTTTTTTTACTGCTGCCGTTGGTAGGCAGGAGTGCTCTTGGACACGATTCACGCACCGGGTTTTGCGCTCGTCCTTTCGCGTGGAAATTCTACTACTCACCTTCTGCTCGAACTACGGCAGATTTTTTGTTTGTGCGTGGGCTATATGGTAGTGTCTCTGGACACGCCGATGCTGAGCCTTGGTCGATCGCTTCTTGCTCTGCAGTGGCTGGGATATTTTTACCGCTGCTGGGAGTTGATCCCCCCGCGATTAAATCCGCATTTTTCCAAACGATGTTTTTAATGCCCATTAAATTCGTCATTCCGTTCTGACATCGTTCGTTAATAGCAAGTCGCTCGGGCACCTCCAACGGATTCCCCATATCGCCGAAAAAATTTTCGTGAACAGTGTTCTCGCTTAAGCATAGATTGCCTAGCCTATTTTCCAGGCTCTTTAATTCATTTGGCTGTGCCGCGCTTCCGAGCATCAGCGCGCAGTTATTTTCATCGTTCGGGAGTATGCTAGACCGTAGCATAACGCTGTTTTCTCTGAGGCCTTGTTCGGGACTCTCTTCGTCTTATAATTCCGGTTTATCGGTGTACCGGCCCTCATTCATGCGCTTTTCTATTGCGTCCCTTTGAGATGCCGTCCAACCCCGTTTTGATCCACCAGAACAAAGGTGGTCATTGCACGCGCTGCTGGAGTCGCTGACAGGGGACCTTAACGCAGTCGCTGTGTCTCTCTGCGATCTGGGCGACATTTTTCGCGTGATTCTAAAAACCGCTCTAGCCCGTGTAAACTGCTTTTTTGGTCCGGTGTTCGGCTGCATTCTCTCTTCGGTTTTAGAGCTTTTTACCGCTTGCCATGCCGCGTGAATGAGGCCAGACGGGGCCATGTTCGCTGCGTTACGCGCACTCAGCTTATGCTAAAGACTCCCTAAACTTACACGAAGACCCGGAAATGATAAAACAAAACAAACAAAATGCGGCTGTACCGCGACCTACCCGGAAGCCAAGCTACGTAAAAATATCATGGACAACTTACATTGCGATGATAAGCACGAAGGTTGGGCGCATGATGTCTTGATGGTGGATGTTATCTGAGAGATGTTGTCCGATGGATCGCGCTCGCCGACGGCTGGTCCGCGCCTGCTATTGAGTGCGCGTGGTGACTGCTTCCGTGGTTGACCCGCGCACCGACAGCTGGTCCTCGGTGGCCCAGATAGGATGGTGGCCAGTTGGCTTCGTTGAGGTCCGGGCAACGCACGCCGGTGGGTGTCCGGTGTTGAGGCCGTTTGACTGATTTCCGTCAAAGTCACACGGGCGAGTTGGAGCCACTTTTTTTTTTTTTTTTGCCGCCTCAGCTTCCTTTTCGTGGAGCTCCGAGTTTTGTTTTTGGAGCTTTGGCGGCACGAGGCTTACGAGCTTCTTGAGATTCTTGCGAATTTACACTCGAATATTCACAAGCACTGCTTATCGTTCTTTCTTTTATTTATCTCGGTAACCGATTAATTTAAATCGATTTGCAGGTGTCGTTTTTCGGGGCTCCGCTAAGGGATGCCAGATGTAACGGGCGATGACGGGGTCCTGCCCCAAAGACAACGACTGACCTTGCTCTAGTGAACTTTATTGCAGGTTGTGAGCTCCGCTCGCGAGCTCTGCCGCCGATCAACTGCCCGCTTTGCCGTCGACGTGGCTCGTCGACGGTTAGCGGTCGCACGCGCGAAGGTGCAATCCGATGCACCTTTGCCCGTGCAAACTCTCCTAGTCCGCCGTTCTCTGCTGACGGTGCATTGCATGCGCCGTCGACAACGGTGACCCGAGCCATCACCGGAGAGCCTGGAGCTCGTCTGTGACAAAGAATAGCCCGAAATTTTTAGCCCGAGAAATTTGCCTGGAGCTCTTTTCGTATGAAAGCTGTCTAAGTTATACTCTAGCAGCTTTTGCTTCCGGTCGCGAACATACAGGTCGCTTCCGGTCTCGATATGCCTCCCAGATTTCAAATTTAAGTACACGGGAGGGAAAGCTGCTCTGGAATCTTCCTCATTATGCGCTGATTAATTTTCGTTTGTATACTGCCTGCCCTCTTTCGTCCTAATCGCGCCGAGGTTCGGGATTTTGATTCTACTGTGGTTTGCGAAACCTAATATTTATCCGACCATTTTGTGCAGTGCAAATACATTACGAATAGAATATGTTTGCTTCCACAAACTGCGCAACGAACTATCATATAGGAATAAGCGAAGATAAATAGGTCTACGGTAGAAGTAAGGGTACAACTTCATATATTTGCCGCCGCGGTGCGGTCTGACCAGAGTTGGTGCGCTTCTACTTACTAAAGTCGGTAATTATGCATATTCGGCGCCTTCTAAATTGAGCTGGAAGCACTAACAATCAGTCGAATAATCGTATTACGCTGTCTACGACGAGAATATAGAAGCTTGAAGCAGAGCAGATGAGCGAGGAAAATTCCAAACGTAATTCACGTAACAGCCCTGCGCAAAGCACGTGCATGAAGCTGAAGCTTGACGCGCGGCTAATTGAGTTGACATCAGCTATCTCGGCACATCGCCAACAGCCGATACAAGTATTAGGAAAGTTTCGCCGGATATAAAAATAGTCAAGTTTGTCTGTACTTTAGCTGAACTTTTCCTTCGGCCAAACTTTGTCCAAACATGGCCAATGAGACTGAGCCAAACATTAAAATTCAGCAATCTAGCTTAACAAGAAGTTTGGATAAACATTATCTAAACTTTGTTGAAACTTCGTGCGAGTTTTATAAACGATTGTGTAGTATAGTATCTACATGATCATGTGCAAGATTTTGCAAAAGTTTAGAAAAACTTCAGCTAAACTTTGTAAAAATGCGCGAAAGATTTTTGAACGATTGCGAAAAATTTGAATAAAGTTCAGCAAAACTTGATCGAAGGTTTGTGCAAGGTTGCGGAAAATCTACATTAACATGTGCTAGACTTTGCAAAAGTTTATATTAAGTTCAGCTAAACTTTGTTAAAATTATACGGGCACGTTTTATAACGTTTGCGAAAAATTTAAACAAATGCGTATAAACTATTCTTATAGTTTAAATAAAGTTAAACTAAACTTTGCAGTTTTTAATATAATTCATATATGAATATAATTTTTTTACACACAGGCACTTTATTTACACGAATTATAGAAAAAAGAAGGAATCACACGCGAGTAATTAACTAAAAGCTATAATTCGAATTACAGCGATAGGCACAATAAAATAGCTATACGTGAATAGAGGCTAGGCTTCGGATCACACTACTCTCGATCGATGCCGATACGAATCTGACGCTCTCGCGCGCGCTAATCGATCTCAGACCGCAGAAGGGCTTACGCATGCGCTCTTTCTTTTCTTTGCGAGCCATGATGAACGCGTCATCAAGAGGCGCGAGAATCAAACCATGTTAGGTGATACATATATTATGCGGAGACGTATAATACGCGAACACCGTTTTCATCGTGACTTCGCTTTGTGGTTTCTCTGCTTTTCCGTTCTGGCTCTTCTTGAAGTGCAACAGGCTCTTGAATTTGTGTTTCTTTCCTTCGCCTTGCTTCTTGACTAACATGCTGCTTTCTACGTGTATCTTTTTCTTCCTCCAACAATTTATTTTCTTCCTTATCTTCTACATTGTTTTCCTCGTCTTCTACATTTTCATTCTGCGTAGATTCAAAATGTTTGTTTTTTTGGTCATCAGTCGATTCTTGTAAACTAATTTTAACATCATCTTTCAATTCGTTTCTAAAATTAATTTTCCTTTCAATTTTCATATGCGAGGCTTTAGGTTTTGGATTTCGGAGAGTTGCGCAATATGTCGTTAGTACTGTCCTGTATTCTTGGTGACCAACAGTGTACTTCTTATTGGCAACATTAGTATTCACAAATTCTAAAAAAGGGTAAAATTTCAATGTAATAGAAATTAAATTTTATGCTATACTTATTATTTATTCTTTTTTACTTACTTTCCACTGCAATAAACATATTTACAGGGATCGGTGTCCAACCATTTTTCCTGTGGGAGAACTATGCTTTAAAATTTCCTCTCCTAAAATTAGCTTCATTAGATTTCGAATCATTTCCCTAGGATTTCTCTTATGCATATTTCCTATATTGTCGACTTTAAAGGCATTCACTATTATACGGGATCCTCGTATATAAGTTCCATCTATAAAAAAATGAAATGATGAAAAATCATATAAACAAACTATATAAACAAACTGGTGAGAGTCAACCTAGGCTTGGTTGACTCTCTCACCTTTGTTTTCTATTTATTTATCTGCAGAAAAGTGATATGCGTGCATATAATTACTCACCGTAGCATCCATGCTATCCTGCGAAGATTCCAAAGCGACAACTCGATTCTAAAAGTAAGCATTAGGATTAAAATTAATAACCTAGCATTTTGATAAGGTACTATTTTTCGTTAAAGCACGTATAAATTTGTCACGATTAATTTTTTGAAATTTTTTTGTGTGCGAAATTGAATTTCTCGTGGCTACATAGAGTGCACGAAATACTGGATTTTCGTAGTGGTGTGCGAAATTTTACATAGTGCGCGAGACTGAATTTCGCGCTCAGCGCGTGCAAAACTAGATTTTGCGCACGCTTTACATTTTGCACACGCTCTAATATAAGTACGTTATAATATGCATTTAAGAACATAATATTGCACACTCGTGTCAAAAAATAGGATAGGATACACGTGCACGAAGTAGGTGATTCGCACACTCACTCTTTTGTCACCCGAGCTACCCTCGGGCACCTAAACGCTCGTGCGAGGATCACCTACTTCGCGTACTTATATCGTAATATACTATCATGCGTGTAAAAGTCATAGCAGAATATTAGGAATTTTACTTGAAATCCGGCTCTGTTAAATGTTGGGTTTTGCTGTTGAGCTCCTAAAACTTCCGGTATCCATTCTGCCAGTTCCAAGATTTGTTTTAATTTCCGCAATTGCTCCGGTGTAACTAATAAATAAAATTACATACGTAATATATATAAAATCATTATACAATACTCGGAATATGCGAGTATAATATGCGAAATATACTGAATTGCGCAAGCACACCGACGGCTGAGTGGTCTAAAAAATAAGCTCGCTCCAAGATTGAGCGTTATTGAAGCGGCAGCCGAGATACAGCGTTCTCGGACTGGCAGCCGAGATACAACAATCTCGGACCGGCAGCCCAGATAGCGTTCTCTTCCACTCAGCCGTTGATACACAAGATATGTAAAATGAGCGTGCGTGAAAATTATAAACTTAGAAGGGTAAATCGAACGCGGCTTTCTTTCGTTATGTATCGAATAAATCTCTCGGATAGACTATTATCTAATTTATAGTATACCTTCGGGAAATTGTGAACAAATGCAAGTTCTTTGTTCTTCAGCGCTTGAACGCCTTGTGTTACTCTGTTCAAAGAAATCGATCCTTTTTCTTACCATCTCTGCTGCCTTCGCGAAAATCATCATTGCTCATATGGTCATCGTTTTTCGAGTCATCTGATAGTTTCTCGCTATGGCTGAAAATAACAATCGATTGTAAAATCTATTTCGCAAATCGATCATACGAAAAGTGCACGGAAACATACACAAAACGTATACGTGCACAAGCGTACATGAAGTGCATAAGTGCACGCGAAATACGTTTTCGCCACACTATCACAAAACCGTACTTGTATTTCAATCAAATCAACTTATTATAGGACTTTACATTATTTATCATACCTCGTTTTCTTTTCCGTTTCTTCTTCACTGTCTGACGAATCACGTCCTTCAAAAATCGATTTGGTTTTCATTAAGTTGCTATCTTGATCTTTTTTAATCTCTTTCTTCAATTCTTCACTGTTTTTATCCATTTGTCGCTGCTGCTTTTTATCCAACAAAAGCTCTTTGGATATAAATGATTATCTATCAGGAGTTACAATCTCACCGTCCTGCGTAACCTCCAAAGATTCTAAAAAGTCTTGATTTTCTGAAAAATCAAAATACAAAACGATAAAGGGATAGACTAAAGGTAATAGATTCACGAGATTAAGAATAAATTCATATAACAAAATAACTTTCGTTTAACACCCGTATGTTTCTTTTAAAAATCTTTTAAGAGCAACTTACCGCTTTTCATAAGAACTTTTGCCGGAAACCAACCGCTTTCCCATTTAGCTATGATTTTCCCATTTTTTTTTCTTAATGTAGTTTTCGCTCACAACGTCCGTTTCATTGGTCTTTAACCATAAAATCAAAGCAAACATTTTAGCGAATCCACTAACCTTCGTTTTGATGAGAAAAATAATGACAAGCTAAGCAAAACAGTTGTCGAAAGAGATTCGTAACGCGATTCACGCGATGACGAAAAATCGAGATCGAATAAGATCCGTAGCGCAGTTCACGCGGCGAAGAAAAATTGAGAGCTGTATTAGAACTCTGCGAAAAGACAATCTTTGACGGTTATGTAAAAATCGTAACGTGTCGAATTTTACGTAGATTTATATGGTTAGAAATGTCCGAGCGCAAAATAGATTTTAAGCAATATTCTCGTGCAAGCCAGTATAGGATCCTATCTTAACGTAAGTCTTCAAGCGACGAGAGTTCCGAAGAATCTGCCGGAGATCGTAGCACCAGTGAAGGTAGCGAAGACAATTCGTCATCATCGAGTAGTGATCGTAATTCTTATACTCCGAAAGCGCCGAGTCCTCTCCTATTCGTCGACGAGGTTTGAATACATTAAGTATTATAAGAGTTACAAAAATAAGTAGTTTCTAAATGCGTATGTCATGTAATTTCTATAGATTTTATTCTTACAACGTTATATTTATATATGTAGAAATTCAATTCAGTGCTGAGTCCAGCGATGACTTATTAAACTTCGCCGATGGCGTATCCCATTCAGATGAAAATTAAGGTTATACTGATTCTATTCAAGGTATTTTAATTGTAAATACAGGTAATAAAATATCTAAAAAAATACATATACTTCATGTGCTACCGCAGAGATCACAGACACGCAATAGTCTCGTTTATTTACACCGCAATAGGACACGGTATCGACGCCTACGTGAAAGAACGGCGGTTATTATTTATATATAAAATCTATATATCGACGGCTGAGTGGAAGAACGCTAAATCTCGGCTGCCGATCCGAGATTGCTGTATCTCGACTGCCGCTCCGAGAGAGCTGAATTTCGGCTGCCGATCCGAGATTGCTGTATCTCGGCTGCCGCTCCGAGAGAGCTGAATTTCGGATGCCGATCCGAGATTGCTGTATCTCGACTGCCGGTCCGAGAAAACTGAATCTCGGCTGCCGCTTCGATAACGCTTAATCTGGGAGTGCAGAAAATTAATGACATCTGGGATAGAAATGACATAGAAAAGTCTTAAAAGTAAGCTAGCTCCCAGATTGAGCGTTAAAGCAGCAGACGAGATACAGTGTTCTTCCACTCAGCCGTCGATATAAAACCGTCGTATTAAAAATTTTCGTAACACGCAAAACGTAGCGTATGCGGAATATGCAAAAACTTACGCGAAATACGCAACATATAAATAACGTTTCTTAATATATTTTATTTAATAGATGAATTTGAAGATGCGAATGCAAATGTTATCAACCAAGATTCTACGTCCGATGAAGATTTTTCAAGCGATAGCACCGACTCGTCGCAAGAAGATTCCGAGTATAGTGACGATGAAACTGAAGAAATCGATGACGATAATATGTTTGATGATGCGGCTAACGAGCCCGTTTACCTGGGAGCACCAATCTCGGTTGCTGAAAGTATTTTGGAAATTTTCACAGTTGCCTTGCGTTTCAATATTCCTGGAGTACTGTTATCTACACTGAAAAAAAAAGTTAAGGTTACTGGAGAATCCGGTAGCCATTACCGGAGTGCTCCAGTAGAAAGGGGTTCAGTTGGTCGTACTTTGTACGTCCAGTAGCACGTACCGGAGTCAGTCCGGTAATGCCAACCGGACTCATGTCCAGTTAATGTAACAGGACATTACAAAGTAATAACTTTTTTCTTTAAAGTTTGGGGATTTAGGAAATGCGCTCGGTATTTTTCGAAAAATAAATTTGAAAATATTTGAATGAAAAATGAATAGGCACCAGCTTTTCAATAAATCCCTTGTGAAATTGTCCATAGTTCCATTGAAAATTCACAATAAACTATTACAATTATCAAACACAAATCAAGATATTCACGAGTACGAGGCGTGGACGCTCAAGTGGGCTTTCTTGTTTATGTGGTTATCGACCGCCTCGGTAATACCTACTGTATCGATCAATGTCACTGTTACTGGGGAAGCGCACAGTACAGGCTACTGAAAATTCCGGTTGTCACTACCGGACTTTTCGGTTGTGTGAACTGGAGACTACTCCGGCTAACATTGCTTTTTGAGCCAAGGTCTATTAACTTTTTTTTTTCAGTGTAGTATATTATCGCTCATAGAATTACATTGCATCAAGCCAAATAATTGCGTAAAAACTATATACAAACTGAAAAAATTTTTTTTGTATATAAATACGCCGCTCATTCGTCATTTTTATTGTTCGACATGTTTCTCAAAATTAGATAATCAGTTTTGTAATATGTGTAGAAGTAATGACAATGCTACCTATTTGATCGAAGTACCCATATTAGACCAACTTGCATCGTTTTATAAAAGATCGAAATTTAGGGAAAATTTAATCAATCGTAATACACGTGTAAAGAAAAATGCATCGAACTTTGAAGATATATATGACGGATCTGTTTATAATTCCTTACCTGTAGATTTTTTAGCAAACCATAATAACATTACGTTCACATGGAACTCGGATGGAGTGCCGCTTTTTAAGTTCTCAAAAATTAGTATTTGGCCACTCTATTTTATGATTAATGAACTTCCGTATAGACTCAGAATTAGAAAAGAAAACATGATCTTAGCTGGTTTGTGGTTTGGCCCACATAAACCATCAGTCAATATATTTTTAGAAGCTTTTCGGAAAAGTTTAAAAAAATTATACCGTGGCGTGACTTTTTTTCTTAGCAATATGAGAGATACAGTACGTGTACGGGGCATAATTTTAGGCGGTACTTGCGATTTATGTGCAAAGGCGATATTTCTTAATATTCAATAATTTAATGGTAAATTTGGCTGTCCACACTGTAAAATTGAAACTGTTCGCTACGAAAATGTTCAAACTTATCCTTTTGTAGAAAATTTTGAATTGAGATCCACAGACGAGTCTATTTTGTTTGCCGAAAATGTCCAAAATACCAATACCAATGTATTCGGTCTAAAAGGTCCGATGATACTAAGTAAAATAGTTCACGATTATGTAAACTCAACTGCCATCGATATTATGCACTGCGTATATCAAGGCATAACAAAGAAATTGCTTTCTTTTTGGTTTGAAACAGATAATCGAACTCAGGCTTATTCTCTACTAGCTTTTATTAATGTAGTCGATGAAAAACTTAGAAACTTGCTCTGCCATATTTTCTTCCGAGAATTTCCAGAATAATAATTGATCATGCCTACTGGAAAGCATCCGAATTAAAATTATTTTTATTAGTTTATAGTTTACCTGTATTGGAAGGTATTATGTCAAATCGTTATTTTGAACATCACGTATTACTTGTATATAGTATTACGCTCCTAAGTTTATCAAGTATTTCCGAAACGATGATAATTGATGCCAAGCGCTCTCTCGTAGAATATGTTTCGCGATTTGAAGTCTTATACGGGCGAAAAAATTTGGTATGTAATGTTCACTTGCTTTTCCATTTACCAGATGAAGTAAGAAAGTTCGGACCTCTTTGGACGATGAGTTGCTTTCCTTTTGAAAATTTGAATGGAATTCTAAAGTCTTATGTACATGGTTCAAGATATCCAGAGCTACAGATTTGTTCCTCGGTATCCACACTTCTCTCGTTATCTGAGTTAAAGCAAAAATATTTGCGACCAGAGAATTCGGCGTTTGATTTTTGTAGAAAAATAGATACATCTGGAACGCATAGGTACAAAACTAAATACTTACAGCACAACGTTTTTGCTGTAGGTTTATATAATAAAGCTACTTATATACCAGAATATGCTTTTAATGCTTTAAGTGTTTTTTATAACGTTTTAAATATTAACAAATGTCATTTATTTAAAAGATTGCTGAAAAATGGATTTTATTGTGAGAGCGAAGCGTACGCCTACTCCAAAAAATCAAATTCTTCGTGCGTTAAATACGTCACAAACAATGTAAATAATATAGGCATTATTAATCAATTTATAAGAGTTTGTCGTTGCCAATGCAAAGGTTCCTGTACCGAATATAATGAGGATTGTTTAGTCTACGCTATTGTTACAAGATGTATCGTAGAAAGAAATTTCTTTCTACGATATGATTTTATCCAACGAAATATGCAGTTCTAAAATAATGTAGAAAGCTGAAAACTTTTTCAAATGAAAGCTTGAATAATATTGCACGTGCTGAAACTTTCATATTGACATGAATGATTTTGTGAGGCTACTAAAATAAAGAAAGAAAATTTCTCTAAAATTTCGTCTGCTGCATGCTATTTGACTGCATTCAGGCACACATCACAAAAATGTCTTTTCCTGAGCAATAAGCACAAATTATTCAGTAAAACAAAGTTTCAGCGCGTGTAGTGATATACAAAGAATACAAGAATATGCTTTTCTGATTTGTAGCTGCCGTATAAAGCGCGTATTTCGTCGGGCAAACTCGAATGTCTACTCAAATACACATGTCATATATACATGCTGTAATTATCGGTAAAACAGCGGAGAATTAGTTTTTCTGGTTTTCGATAGATGGCGCTTGACACGGAAAGCAGGGTCGTACATACACTGGGAGAAAATTAGGGGTGCTGTCGTCCTAAAACGTGTCGCGCAGCGCGTTGCCTCTCTGAATATGCTGGCTATTGCCCTGGCCACATAGATGCGTACGACCGCGTACGACCGCGTTCGACTGCGTTCGACCGTATACGAAATTGTAGTAGTGCCAACAGCGAAAATATTACTATAATATGGCGTGGCGTAGCGCAAATTTACCCAAAACGGGGTTAAATTACTTCTATAATTTATAGTTTTGCTATTGCTCCAAAACTGATGTATACTTATATACATTAACCTCAACAAAGTCTCTCCGAAGCTCCAATTTACCCATGGGAGTGCAGGTTTATTCAGTATTGACAGACTTTTCACACGACGTTTTTGTCATTGACACTAGCAGAAGTCACTATAATTTCGTATACGGTCGAACGCAGTCGTACACGGTCGTACGCATCTATGTGGCCAGGGCATACGCCATGCAGTACGCGAGCGCTCTGCTTCACCAGTGTTATGGTTGAACAGTCCTCTCTGTTTGGGCGCGTGACTCGCCCAAAATAGGCGCTCATCGTATCACCCGTATGGGAGCGCGTATCACCAGCCCGAGTAGAAAGTAAATCTGGTTTACCGTAGTTAAAATTAGGTCCTTATCAGGCTCGCCTGAATTAAACTTCAGGCGCTACTTCAGGCATAAGACCCCGCAAAGATCCGGTCCTGCTCCGCATTTATGTTTTAAAAATCCAACCTTAATAGCGCCGTGTAGTTACCGGAACACTCCCGTAACATTGAAACTTTTCTGTACAGCGTATTATAGCCATAGCGTTGCCGGAATATGACCTTAAAATATGCAACATAACCTGTGCAATATAACATGTACTGTGAGTCAGTGTATGGCAACAGCTGAAGAATAATAGTAAGAACAACATAAATAACATAAGATTTTGATGACCTTAATCTCAAGCTTACGCTGGAAAGCGAGTTATACAAAGATGTAGTAAGTGGAATTATTAATTCAATTCATCTCAACTAAACCGTTAGTATTTTTCTTAATCAACATATCTAAAATTGTTTTACAGAAGGCTCACGTTATATGTGCTATAAATACAGAAAATAAAGACTTCATGGATGAAATTACTAAATTGCTCAAAAAATTCTTGTCCAGAGATATAGTCACATCCCACACTGCACAAAGATTGAGTCATACGAAGAAACCTATCTTTAAGTCGACCAATTTTTATATGTTTAAAAGGTATTTGTTATTTTCAATTGCGAAATCTATTGTCATTATTTTTTCATTTTCATACTTTCATTAATATTTTATTTATTTTAGATTGACTTATGCACACGTATGCTACCAAAATAGTTATAGAGGATGAGAAGCTCTGCGGAACAATTGGGCATATTATTAAGTCATCTGCTACATGCGCTCTTTTGGACATCATTTTTTAGTTTTATTTAAATACTCTGTACAAAGTTATCAAAAAGAACACATTCAGAGAACTTACATAGATAACATTTTAAAGATAAGTTATAGAGTTCTCTAAAAATTTGTCTATAATAAGTTAACTATGGAGTTCTCTAAAAGTTGTCAATATGATAACAATTTTAATACCGAATGAGTCCAGACGTCAATTGCTGACAAATTGAAAGCTTTCAGACAACTTTAAAGATAACCTTAAAAAGATACGATGTAGAGATCTCTAAAAGTTCGCTGGTGCTTATTGGGCTGCTCTTAACTATTTTTACGCGATCTGACGCTCGTACGACTGCTGAGCCGATAAAGTAACTCGCCACGGTGAAGCTCCATCGGGAAACTTGGGTTAGGAACGTGCCTTACCGATCAAACTACTGCTCCGTGCAACGTTGCCGTTACCACCCAACACAGTATGGAACTTTTACCCTTTCACTTGTACTTCAATCAATTTGTTGATTTTCATAATTTCTTGCGTATTGTATAGAATTTCAACTACGCGAATTGGCAAGAAATGAGATGAATTTTTGTGAATTTTAAGAATTTTTATAACTGCATAACGAATCTGTGTGAGTATGTGCAAAGAAATTGCCTATACGCTATCACTCGTGTTCACGCCGCGTACTCAATAGCGCGTAGAGCAGAAAGTCATATACGCGAATTCGCTCTCCCGCCCCTCTTAGCGTGGGAAGACGCTCATACGATCACCTCTGCTCGGTCCTTGCGAAAGTTTTCCAGTCAGAACTGATTAGGCTACTACAGCCGACGGCACGAATTGTCTCCGAGCTTGAGTAACCGTCTCTAAGCGAATATACTTCAAGACAACTCGTTTTTCTTTTTTTTCATGATCAGCAATTTACGCATATTCAGAGAGATATTAAGAAGTGTTAAATTGTTTTGGTGTCAACATTAGTGATAATATACAACGCATTTGAAGGTTTATTCAGAGTTTTTCTTTTCCGGACAAATCCTGGCGTACTCTCCTCACGCCGCCTACTATCCACTGCAGCTGTTTTTGGAAGCCAACTCTGTCTCACTTTCAACTCGAGAAATTTAAAAAAGACGCGATGAAATTTCGAATGCAAAATTTCTACATGCAAGGAGATAAATTGTCTATGTACTCTCAATAAAAATTATTTCATTCCTATTAAACAGCCCTCTATTCCTGACATAGGAATGTTCCCAATCGATGATCCTTGCGAAATTAATGAAAAACTAGCTCTTTAATGAGAAGCCATCTAGTGCCTTTCGCGACACACCTTTTTAACCGCGCGAGCGCTGCAAAACATTTATTAGCGGTCAAAGTACACGGTGTACGCCAGGATAACGTATAGAGTCGAGACTGGGTCCGAGAAGTTTTAAGGAGTAGTGGGTAGGTCGAAGGATCTCAGCCTACTTATTAAACCTCGAGAGCCAATCAACACTGCCTGTGTTTTTCCTGTATAGGTAACAAGGCCACTTTGAGATGTTCTCTAAATTATTAATTATTCTCGAGACTATTTCTCTCGCATCGCACATTCTATCGCTTGCATATATGACAAGATTATCCGCGTATAAATGGTGCTTCGAGTGTTTAAGGGCACGTGGTAAATCATTAATTGTCAGCGCGAAGAAAGGTGGACCGAGAAAACTACCCTGTGGAACCCCAGAAAGACGAGTGCAAGGCTGCAAGCGCTTGCCTCCAGGAAAAGCAACTACCTGAGTTCTATCGGTAAGATAGGATGTCGCCCACTCACAAGCACCGCCTGAAAAACCAAGAGATCGCAATTTGTTGACTAGAACAGCTGGGATCTGTATAAGATCAAAGGCACTAGAAAAATCAATGCCGACTGGAAGCGAGATGCAACTATCATTAATAGCCTCTCTGAATTCGTCTTCTATGCAAATAAGTGCTGCATGGGTGCTGTAACTCCTTCCGAAATTCGACTGAAACTTTTCGAGTAATTTATTATTCTCAACGTATTCAGAGATTTGCTAAAAAGCCAACGATTCCAGAATCTTCGATAGAGCAGAAAGGTTACTAATCGGCCGATAGTTGACAAAGGAAACAGCCACCGATTTCTTCGGAAGAAGCCTCACGATAGTTCTCTTCCATGAAGTAGGAAGAATCCCTGATCGAAGGAATGAATCTAGAATGTATCGGAGAGACTCGAGAATGAAGGCAGACACTCTTTGAGATGCCACAGTGAGATGTCGTCAGGTCCCAGAACATTGAAGTGCACTGAAAACAGCACACTACCCCTCTGCACCTACCCCATACCCATCAAACGTTGAAAAGTAGCAGGTGCGTTGCATAAATAAAATGGCATAACATATTTTCAATTGCAGATAACTTTTGACTAAATCAAGCATTTTTAACGCGTTTTTTTTCTTCCTCCTAGAGGAAGCTTTGCAATAGTAAAATTTTGAGTTCTATCAAAACTTCTAGAAAATACTTTTTGGTGTGTTAGAAGTTCAAATCAAGTATTTTTAGAAAATGTCCATATGGATGTGTGTGTGTGTATTTCTGGAACTACTCTGTCAATATCAATAAAATTTGACATGCATATCTATTTTTGGATTCTGAATTCGGGAAAATAAACAGTTATTTTTTATTTTTTCAACTATTTTTTTAGTCTTTTTTTGATTTTTGTAAAACACTATTTTGCGTATTTTTGCAATCATCCCATTGTTACAAACAATTCAGCTATAATGCATTTGAAAGAGAATAAAATAAAATAACCTACTTTTCCTTGTTTGGTCCTCAGTATCAACCGCTTTATTCGGACCGCTCTGAATATAAAAATCATAACTTCACGAAAAAAATCATGTCGATGGGTCACGTGTCAAATTATATCTCATTTAATTTACTGCACTTGAAATATTGGAAAAAAGTAGATATTTTATGTGTTTTGGCTAAGTTTATTGCACAGCTTTCAGACTCCTATGGTTCTTAAAATATCAAGATTTCAATTTTTTTTTTTTTTTTTTTTTTTTTTTGATAATTTTTCGATTTCTTATATCTCTAAAACAATATAGTCAAATGCTTCAAAATTTTATTTCGTGATTCGCCATAAAAAAAGCTATCTGCTGCTAAAATTTTATATGATTTCGTCGAGCGGTTCTCAAATAAAGAACTAAAATGTAAAAGACGATTTTTGTCAAAACTTTTGCTTCCTCTAAATAATATTTTATTTATTGGACCTATAAATTTAGTTGGTGGAAGCTACGTGCTAATGAATTGGCAGCGGTTTTTTAAATTGAAGCTCTTTTCTCGTAGTCTCATCCTACTGATACACATTTTCTGTTTGTGCCCTTATGCATTAGGTACATGCGGTTAAACAATTGCTGTAATTAAATTTTGAATATTGGGCAACTAATTAGGTAGTAAAAGAATAAAAGTTACTTTAAAAAAATAATTTTTTAACTTAAATAACAGTTATAAACATTCATTGAACATTTTACGTACTTTTACTCGAATCGCATTACTGAAATCGTAAAAAATTTCAGCATTAAAGGCGGTTGAAAACGGTTGAATAATAAACTATATGAAAAGTATGAATTATGTAGACATAATTATAATAATCTAAACGTTTGAACAACAATATTAACGTAATAAAACGATAAAGCCCCTTTTACACTATGTATTGGAATTGTAAAATATTCTAATTACGTATTAACATATGAATTATAAGGGGTTTTTGGGGTCGCTGATTAAGAATCTGATTTTAGATTTGCAAAATGATTTGTTTAAACAACTTTGTTTACGTAAATTACTGCATAATTGAAGTTTTGAGAGAAAACTATGTACTATAAGAAGTTTTTAGGGTCGCTGCGAGAGTTACAGAGAGAGAGAGAGAGAGGGAGAGAGAGTTTATTTTCACAAAGAGACTAGGGACTCAGGGTCCGTTATAGTCAGTGGTACAATATGTTACAATATGCTCTGGAAAAGCTTCCGAGGTGGACCAGCGTTAAGGTCCTTAAAAAGTTTGACGGAATGTGAGAGAATATAGAGTATTTAAAATTAAAACTTAAAACGAGAGATTAAAATAATAAATAAATAATAAATAAAAGTTGCGCATTTCTATTTTATACAAATAATATCGAAGAACTAGACGTATGTACAGGTAAAATAAAATATAATAAAGTAAAAAAATAGAATAAACGAATAAAACAGAGACATAGACGAATAAAAATAGACACGTGTTAAGATAGGTGCAGGCTGCTAAAAGAAAAATTTATTACAGCTCGACTATTAAAGTCGAGAATCGACGAGGGCAGAGCGTGCAGCTTGATGCGCTTTAAAGGTAGACAGAGGGTATTTAGCTTTATGCAACTCGTGAATTTTCTTAGGTAGTTCATTCCATAGCTGCGCCGCTCCAACACGAAAAGAGTTGGCGAACGTCTCCGTGCCGAATTTCAGAATACAGAGGTCAAGTGCACTGGCTCTTTTAGAACTAGGGCCCTCTGTGTTTCGTAATTTAAAGCGATTTCGTAGGTAAAAAGGAGTATTTGACCTTAAGGTAGTAGCCAACAAGTTCAAAGTTAAGAATCTGAGCCTGCACTTGTACGATGCCATTCCGTATTTCTTGTACGTGGGCGAGATGTGATGATGTGGTTTAATCCCCTCAACGAATCACATTGCGACGTTTTTGCAGCGAAACAGGGCCGGACAATACTCAAGATACAGAAAAACAAAAGATTTCACAAGTAAAAATTTCGTTTCGCGAGGAAGAAAGAATGCATTTTTCCTGTGGCGGGAGAGAGCCGCGAAACATTTCCGGGCCATGAGGGTGCATTGCTCTCTCAAGGTTAGGCAGCTATCAAGAGTAATACCCAGCAACTTGATCGATTCGCAGGGTTAGATGTTTTGCCCGTCCACCACGATAGGAGGCAAGTTCTGTCGATTTAGCCTTGCCTCGAAGCCGCGCGAGCCGAACCAGGTGGCTTTGGTTTTTTTGCCGTTAATACGAAGTCCGTTTGCTTTTGCTAAGGAGACTACGTTGGCGAGGGCCGCGTTGATCCGTTTGATGATATAAGGCGCATCGTTGCGGCAAAAATACTCACACGCTCGTCTAGGTCGTCGATTGTGGTAATAATAGGGCAGATGGAGTTGCCAGTGAGAAACGTCCCTACAAACTTGTGGGATGCAGATGTAGTCGATTGTCGACTCAGATTGGTCGAGGTGGTGAGTTTTGCCGAAGGGTGCAGGTACGAGGCCCAAGGTACGAAGAGATTGCTCGAGGATATTGCGGCTTGCTGAGTTACCGTGCCATTCTATATTCAGGTCCCTTATGAGAAGAAGCTGGTCACACGGTGAATTGCAGTTGAGGACGGCCTCCTCGACGTAGCGCCAATACCCTGCCTTGGGAGGGCTGTAGACCAAGACGCAAAGGAACTTGTGTTGTACGCTGTAACCTCGGCTAGCATAAACTCCGGTGCCTTGCAATAAGTCAAAGGACGTGCGGATTTATGCACAATTTTGCAGCGAGCAGAGTTGTGGACGTAGAGGGCCACTCCACCGCAACGCTTCCCGAGTCTGTCGTGCCTAAAGAACGTGTCTCCTGGAATTTGTTCTCGAGCAGAAGAATCGCTTGGTTGCAGAAACGATTCGCTTATGCCAAAAACAAGAGATTTAGAGCGCAGGATGAGGTCGTGTATATCCTTCTCGCACGGGCTTACGGTGATGCGTTTGGCTCTGACTATATTGATGGGCTTGCTTTGATCAAGTAGGATTTTACGTGCTGCCGAATTGGAGTGGCGAGTGACACTGGCATAGGAGAGCTGCGGTACTTGCGTAGATGACTGCAGAAGATTGGACCTCGGCGCACCAACAAGGGAATCACATGTTTCTTGCATACGCTTACATGCCATATCGATCGAATCGATACACACTTTCGCGATGCTTTTCATACCAAGCTTGTAGAGATACGCGTTAGTCACTGCGCGATACGCGTCGCATACCGCAGATAAAGCAGTGCTCATCTTGTTGCGCCTTGGATTATCTTTTTCAGTTCCCACTAGGGTGATAAAGGAAGTGCAGAAAACGCACCAAGCGTAAATTTAAATCTAAATATAAAAATAAAATTTTTTTTTCAAATAAAAATGGCTAAAATAGTGCCCTATTAACTTGTGGTTGTGCATTTTATACTGCATATTTTATAAGAAAGTAAAAAGAAAGAAAGAAAAAATTCGCCGGGTACCGGACTCGAACCCGGAAGCATAAGATTACTGAGCAACGACGTAGACCGCACCGCCACAAACGTCGTTGGAGCCGAAAGATTGAAAGTAGCATATTTTTATCGCAAGGGTGGGGAGGCTTTTAGTTTAAATTGGGCTTGTTCAAGCTTAAACATAATTTGTTAATATTTAGGTTCTAATTGTTTTTTTAATAATGTTGTTTTCTTAATACGTGCTACAATTCTGACGAGTAGAGCTATTTATACATAAAATATAATTTGAATAATTATTTTAACGAATTTAATTGTATTGTTTTTATAGTGCATTTTATACTGAAAATTTTATAAGTAGAAAAAAAAGAAAAGAAAAATTTGCCGTATACCGGAGTCTCGAACCCGGAAGCATAAGAATACTGAGCAACGACGTTGACCGCTCCGCCACAAACGTCGTTGCAGTGTAATGATTGAAAGTAGCATATGTTTATAGCAAGGGTGGGGTGGCCTTTAGTTTAAATTAAGTTTGTTTAAGCTTAAACATTATTTGTTAATATTTAGGTTTTTAGAGCTGATAGTGTTTATAAATTCGTTTGCATAGTCATGGGGGGCTTACTTGTATATAAGCTACCTACTGACATATTTCCCTATGTGAAAATCGTTGTGTAGCTTTCTAATTGTTTTTTTTTTTTTTTAGTACACAAAGAGTTTTTCATGTTAATTAAGATGTTAACTAATGCCCTGGCCACATAGATGCGTACGACCGCGTACGACTGCGTTCGACCGCGTTCGACTGCGTTCGACCGTATACGAAATTATAGTGACTTCTGCTAGTGTCAATGACAAAAACGTCGTGTGAAAAGTCTCTGTCAATACTGAATAAACCTGCACTCCCATGGGTAAATTGGAGCTTCGGAGAGACTTTGTTGAGGTTAATGTATATAAGTATACATCAGTTTTGGAGCAATAGCAAAACTATAAATTATAGAAGTAATTTAACCCCGTTTTGGGTAAATGTGCGCTACGCTACGCCATATTATAGTAATATTTTCGCTGTTGGCACTACTACAATTTCGTATACGGTCGAACGCAGTCGAACGCGGTCGAACGCAGTCGTACGCGGTCGTACGCATCTATGTGGCCAGGGTATAACAGAATAGAGGCTGACGCAAAGCCCCGCCCGCCATCTTTTTCAAATTGCGCGCGAGTGCGGAGCGCCAATGAGAGCGTGGCCGCGGAGCAGGCCACTGCGCATGCTCCGGATCCGCGTACAGCAGAAGAGCAACTCTCGCAAAATGGACTATGGATATTCATTTTCTACTCCGCGCGGTCTGAAGGGAGCCGCTTGGTGCGTTTTCTGCACTTCCGGTCGCCAACCCTGACGTGCTGAACGGCATTGTACAGTCATACAACAATTCGTGGCATAGCGCAATAAAAATGACGCCATCTAGCGTGAATATGTATAATGCAGCTAAAGCTCGTGAAAGCTTAGAGCGGCGCTACCATGTCAAACGACAGTCACGCTATACCCATAAATATAATGTTCAAGACTTGGTTCGAGTTAGTCGTGCTCGGACAGCCTTTCGAAAAGCATACGAAGGTGGCTGGACGCTGGAATTATTTACGATTATAAAGGTAGATACGAGGAGACAGCCGCCCATCTACACACTCGAGGATCTGGATGGTGAAAAAATTGACGGCTATTTTTACCAAGAGCAGCTGAGTAGAGTGCGCAAAGATTTGTCTGGCGACGTTTTTCATATCGACCAGGTATTACGCAGTAGGGGTAAAGAAAAGAGGAAGGAGTATTTTGTGAGTTGGAAGGGGTACCCTGAAAAATTTAATTCTTGGGTGTCTGCTAAAGATCTCGTAAATCTTTAACACGACCAATCGTTTTACCACACGACTCCCCCAAAATTTCTGTCTACACGGTAATTGGTGCGTCGGTCTCACCGAAATTCAAATACCTCTTACCTTTCAACACATATCAACGAAGGAGAGAAGAGAAGGGGTCGTCTGTGTAACGAGAGAAAAAACCATACGCGCTACTTACACTAACAATAAGTTACGCAATGATGATGATGATGATGATGGCGTTGATTACCGAGAGACTTTTAGCCAAATAAAATGCGGCGTTTATGACAGCCTGCATACTCTTTCGAGCTAAATAAATAACCTTGACAATGTGAAAGATCATCTCATGTTTGAGATTCAGTGCGGTGGTTATATTCAAGTCAAATGCATCTGCACTGAGGATAAGTGCGTTGGCTGTACTCACTCATTCTCTCTATCTGAAAAGTTGTGTGAAATATTAGGCTTTAAAAGTGGTGAATTATTAACTTGTGATGGTAAAAAAGACAGCTACATTATCGACAATAGACCGGCAAATCTTGCAAATGGTTTACCGAGCGTGCTGATGGTTCATAGCAGTATTTGTCAGCCTTACGTGACAGGTGATGTTTGTTCACGACAGCTACGTGCTGTGGCTCTTCAGTTACATGATTATACTTACGGCAGAACGCAAATTCAGAACTTTACCCCACCAATGTATCTGCCCTTGTTGTCCTCGTCTTTTCAGTCAATCGAGATAGATATAAGAGGCGAGCATGGACAGCCTGTCTCATTTGACTACGGTGCGTTGACGGTAACACTTCATTTTAAGCGTACAAATTAAAAATGCCTGACTACAGTATTTTTCTTGCCCACCAAATCGGCTGTGGTGACGGTGGTGGTGGATGGGGATAATTACGTTACAATTGGTCGTAGACGATATCAGACTGGTGCGGGTATTGGCAGTTATTTAAAAGGTTTATTTCGCGGTACTTTACCTCTTGTGAAGCGTGGCGCTAAGTCTGTCGGTAAAGAGGCTGCTCGTGCTAGTCAAAGATCATGGATGATGTGGTGAACGAGAACAGGCCTTTTAGAGAAGTGCTAAGTAAGCGCGTGCGCGAAGGTGGGGAGAATCTCAAGTGCAAAGCTGAACAAATAATGAATAAAATCATGGCACCGGATGAACAGGAGGGGGAAGAGGTGGGAGGTAGTAAGATAAAGAAAGCTAAATATAAGAAGACACAAATGACACAAAAACCTCAGTAAGACTCTGGTCGTGGAACTGGTAGGAGTGTGACAACCACGCAGAAAAAGAAGAAGAAGAAGAGAAAGAAATCTACAACTAAAGCAGCATCGTCAGCAGTAGCTAAAGATATCCTTGTCAACTAAAAGACTCTCTCTTTTTAAACGAAAAGCATGGCTTTTCTACACGCTGACTCTTGTGACTCGTTGAAGTCGGAGTTATCACTCTTTGAATTGTCGCCTACACAGACGGTAATTGAGAGTTCTCATTGGGTGCAGTATAAGCCAATCTCGTCACTCACCGATCAAGCACCAATAGAATTTACGATCCCTGGCAACTGTGAATATCTAGATTTAGCGCATACAATGCTGAGTCTACGTGTGAATATAATACTGACGAAGCCATTAGAGGAGGGGACGTCAGTACCAGTCGTTGGCCCTGTGAATAATTTTATGCATACAGATCGTACATTGAGACGTTATTAAATTACGAACCACCAGCAAAAAACTCACACTTGAGCAGCGTCTTGTGGTATGACGACACGGCCGGTAAAATGGATAACACTGATGCCGGTAATGCAGGTTTCTTTAGACAACAAGCAGTTATGACAAATAATAAAATTGATTTATTGGGCTATTTATACGTGGATGTGCTAAATATGGATAGACTGCTACTTTGTGGGGTTGAGGTACGTGTGCGTCTTGTGCATTCTCGTGACAGCTTGTGTCTAATGGATCCCGATTTTGCGTATACTGTACACATAACCGAGGCGACCCTATTTATTCGCCGCGTAAGGGTTAATCCGGGCATTTCATTAGCTCACGAAAAAATGCTTTCTAAAGTCACAGCAAAGTACCCGCTTACACGGGTAGAGGTGAAAAACGTAACGTTGAACAGTGGTGTGCATGGACAGTCGATAGATAATGTCATACTGGGTCAATTGCCGAAAAGAATCATAATTGGATTTATTGAAAATAAGGCTTATAACGGCGATACAAAACTCAATCCATACAATTTTAAAAATTTCAATATCAATTTCTTGTGTTTGTTTGTGGACGGTGTACAAGTCCCATCAAAACCACTGCAGCCTGACTTCAAAAAAACAAAGATGTATGTGGATGCGTTTCACACACTCTTCTCGGGTACGGGGGTACATTTTTCAAATGCCGGTAATTCGATAACACGCATACATTTGATGCATACCCCAATGGTTACTGTCTTTTTGCATTCGATTTGACGCCCGATTTATCGGCCAACAATGACACTCATTGCAATTTAATCAGAATAGGTAGTGTGAGAATTGACGTGCGATTTGATGACGCATTAGATACTGTTGTAAATTGCATAATTTATGCTGAGTACGACAATCTGTTGGAGATTGACTCGTCACAACAAGTTTTGGTGGATTACAGTGGTTGAGACTAGATTGCGCTCTTTAAAAATCAAATAAAACCACCTACCAATACAAGCTTTGTGCCAGTCGATACGTCTTTCTTTGAAGAGAGAATAATTGGCAGACACTGCATCATCATGGTCTGGATTGGTACGATGGGGATGTTTCGCTGAAAAAATTTTACAAAACTATGCATGATATTTGCAGAAAAGCAAATAAAATTTATGTGTGAGTAGAGGAAAAGGCGAAACTGTTGAATAAGATTACGACACGTGAAGTTATCAATTTAGAGGATGCGTACGTGTGTCCCCCTTACTATAAATTGCCGTACTCTGTACGGTATTGTATGCAGCATTCCATTAAACATTGCGCACTCCAGTACACCTGTGCACTCAACAACGCCTACAAACTGAAACTCTTGCTAAATTCGCGTGTTGTCGGGGGTACTATAACTACAACAGCAGAACGTCCCTTCTCACCGGCATACTATCTTGCAAGAATGAATTCTCTGAATATTCTCCAGAAGTTGCGAAAAATGAAAGCTCATGCAGTGGGAGTTTATCCAGCGGATCAAATTCCAATGACATGGGTAAAACCATGTGGCTTTGTGTTTAATACACAGAGTCATAAGAGACGTGGTATGCACTGGGTGGCGATATATGTGTCTAAAAATGGTATTGGCTGGTATTTTGATAGTTTTGGTGCACAACCATACATCCCCGATCACGTAAACAGTATCCAGAGAAATTGTAAGAAGCTCAGATATAACCACATTCGATTACAAAGCAGCTTTTCTAATGCTTGTGGCAAATATTGTATCATGTTCCTATATTATATGATTAATAGTCTTGGTATGCAGCGATTTCTCACAAATTTCTCATCAGATTTGAGAAAAAATGATCATATTGTCGAAGAATTCGTTGCTAAGTTGTAATATAATATTGTAAAATTTTTAAACGCGAAACGATAAAGTAAGAGGATATTTAGCTTGCACAGCTTCCAAAAAGTGCAACCCTACAGATTTTCATTGGATCCCCTCTACAGCACCAGTGATTCTATTGGTCATCCACTTGTCGTGAGACTGTTCCTCATTGGTCTCGCCTCCCACCAAAATGAGATTTTTTTTTAATATAAGCCGGCTTGCAGCACAGAGAGCACAGTTCTCGTTCACAAGTCTAAAGTAGAAGTTCTCTTTCGGTGACAAGAAACAGTATAAGAAGAAAAAGATGGCTGGACAAAAGAGACATCACGATAGCCAGGCTCAGGACAGTCAGACTTCCACCAACGCCACCAAATATCGTTGTCATCAAATTCTACCCATGGTATTCGGCTTGAACAATTCTTATGGAAAAATAGTTCACATTGGACTGGAAAATACCTCAGTCGGTTCGGGCGACTTCAATCCGGTTGTTCGACTGAGTAATAACGAATTTTACGGACTGTGCCTACAGCTTGCCTCCTGGCTACAGTTCCTGGAGCTATTTGACGAAATCGACCGATACTTCCAGGCGTATAGCGAGGATGATATGTTGGATCAACGAATTACCTTTTCCGGATTTTAGATCAAATTCATGATCAGCTACTCCGATCGAGCATTTGAATTACTGGAGGACGATGAGATGACAACACGCAAAGACTCTGGTGAGTCTAGGTCAAAAAAAGTGCGTAAACCTTCACTAGTGTTTAAAAGAGTGACGTTTGACAGGTTAAAAGCCTTGTCTAAAATAATAGATCATAGAATTAAATACTTATAAAAAGTTAAAGAGGCTATAACAATTATTGCTGGGTGACTATAGCAAAGACAAATTAGTAAATAGCGAAAATACTAAGTTCACATATTTCACTTCTTACAATGTTGAACGTGCAACGAGAGATTTTGACGAGACGCTTGTAGAGAAGATAGATCAATTATTAAAAGATAAAAATATATATTTAGCTTTAGAAGATATTTATAGCATTATATACGAGTTTATTAATTTACATTTATATAACCTAGTCGCATACTTAAATACAACTATATATAAGCATACATAACTATAATTGTATTTAGTTTAAGATTTTTTAATAAATATAATTGTTAAACATATAAATATTTCTACTCACTTACCTATGTACTTTATCCAGCACTACCTATCCCTGTTTATCCTTCACACTCGTTATAGTTATAAGCTATAAGTTTATCCATAAACACACACACACATACACAAATCATGAGCACGCGCGCGATCACACAGACGAGTCTAACATTTAAGAATTGATTCAACAGTGTAGTCGTGGCTCAGTGGTAAAATGCCTGCCTCGAACTCCGAGGAATGAAGGTTCAAGCCCCAGATCTCGCTACATTTTTTATTCGCAATGGAAAGAGGAATATGCTGAGTACGCGTAGAGGAGGAGGAGGAGGACAGTGGTCCACATCATACATCAGTCGTTCGTGGATCGTCGGGGTGTCAACACCTTAACAAGTAAGATACTCCATCGCTCTCCAAAGTGTCTCGAAAAATCCGAGGCACCTTGGATAGACAGAGGAAGAGGAAGGGGGGTTCTCCCCAAAATGTCTCGAAAAACCCGAGGCACCTTGGATAAACAGAAAAGAGGGGAGGGATTCTCGCCAAAGTGTCACGAAAACTCGGAGGCACTTTGGATAGAAAGAGGGAGCGTGGGGGATCTCTCTCCAAAGTACAAATGGCACCATGGAGAGTAAACAACCGTGACCTTGATCTTGACCTCCCACCACTGCCTCGGGGGTGGGTCAAGGTCGGTTTTTTTTACCTTCTCCATGGTGCCAGAATACTACTGTCGTCTCCTCGAGTTTTGAGAGATATTGAAACATAATCAGCCAAAACTTGTGCGACGCTGTGCCTCCCAACACAGGTGCGCAACACCTAACGCCTCGCATGCGCTAGGATTTTTCTTGTTTCGTGGGATTTGACGCGATCGTCACGTTTGGGAGAAAGCCAGGGAGAGGGGAAAAGAATCACACAATGGTTATCACTTTATTGCTCTTATATTTTGCCCAGCCCTTCCCTACAACGCGGTGGCAATGATGCCTCCCGCGCACAATGTAGCCACGCAGGGCTTATGTTGGCGCACTCACGCACGAGCCGCACTCTCTCTCTCTCTCTCTCTCTCTCTCTCTCTCTCTCTCTCTCTCTCGTCACACGTACGCGCTCGACTCGGTTCCCGTCGGTCGCCGCGCGGCCAATGTGATCTCCCTCTCTCTCTCTCTCTCTCTCTCTCTATCGCGTGCGGGCTATGCCTCTCGCTTGTGGCAAGCCCAACCTGCTGCTTCCGTGCAGCTAGGGTTTTCTCGCTCGCGCTCTCTCGCACACACGCACGTATTCTCGCACTGCTCTTTCTCTCTCTCTCTCGCTCTCTCTATCGCGTGCGCTGGCTAGACGCCTCGTGCAGAAGACGTCTAGGTGTGCGCCCGCACCGCACACCACTTACTCGTTTCACTCACTCTCGCGCACGCTGGCTCGCCGCCTCGCGTGGATGACGTCGAGGTGTGCGCCCGCACCGCACACCACTCTCTCGTCTCACTCACTCTGTCTCTCACACACTCACGGCTTTCTCTCTCTCTCTCTCTCTCTCTCTCTCTCTCTCTCTCTCTCTCTCTCTCTCTCTCTCTCGTCACACGTACGCGCTCGACTCGGTTCCCGTCGGTCGCCGCGCGGCCAATGTGATCTCCCTCTCTCTCTCTCTCTCTCTCTCTCTCTCTCTCTCTCTCTCTCTCTCTCTCTGTCTCTCTCTCTCTCTCTCTCTCTCTCTCTCTCTCTCTCTCTCTCTCGCTTACTCGCTCTCTTCTCTCGGCTTCCGGTGGACGTCCGTCGGTGCTCCCGTCGTAGCCTCCGGGACTCCTCCCGGACCTGATAGCAGCTGGCGGCTTCAGCTCTCCCACGCCGATGTTGCTGGCTGCTCTGGTCCTTTGGATGTTGGTGGCGGACTGGCCGGCCTCCTCCCTCTCGTCAGGATGGTCGCTGGCTCGTCCGGGCCTTGGCACTTCCTAGTGCCAACGCGCTGCACCTAAAACACACGCGCACTCTCAAACACTCTTGGGAGACTCTCCCAATCTCCTCTATTCGTCGACCTCGGGTCGACGAGCAGAGGAGGACGCACTCAACTCTCACAAACGTCGACGTGCTCCGTCGACAGTCGTGAGAGAACTCCCGGATTTCTCCGCTCGTTCTCCCGCTCACTCTCCTCTCGTGCTCGTCGGGCCCGCGCTTCTTGCTGGCTCCCCATTGGCTGCCAGTCCGCGCGGATAGCAAGCCGCGCATCGGCGCCCGCTGATTGGCTCGCGACATGCGGAGGACCTTTCAGCGCGCGCGCCGACGAGGCTCGCTCTCGTGCCAACGATGCTCACTTTCGCGCCGACGATGACGGTTAGCTAGCCCGTTCCCCGAACTTGAGGACAGGCCGGCGCCGACAACAACACGTCGACTCGCTTGTTTCTTCCGCGCACTCAGGTCTTGGCCGCATCGAACGAGGTTCCTCGTTTGCAACGTCGCACTTGTTACTGGGGAGTTTTTGCGATCGCAGAACACGAATACCGTGACACTAACGCTCCTTAAGGTACCTAGTGCCCAGGGTGAATAGTACCAACGTCATCTTCTGGAGTTTTATGGGAATTTAATAATAATTAAGTGAAATACGTTACTCACGGATTTCTGGGGCCACTGAGCATGGATATGGTGCTATACTTAAGATAATTCCAGAAGACGATGTTTATACTGTCTACCCTGGACACCAGATACCTAGAAAGCGATTATCGTCACTTGACTCGTATACAGTGACCTCAAAAACCTCCAATCAAAGAGTTTCGACGAAATATGTCGTTATTCTCCTTCAAACTCCAGGAGACGACGTTGATACAGCCAACCCTTGGTGCCGGGTACCTCGAGGAGCGTTGCCGTCGCTATATTCGTGTTCATCAACCTCAAAAACCCCCGAGTAACAAGTTTCGACTAATTATGTTTCAAATACTAACAAAACTCCAGGAGATGGCATTAATACTGTCTACCCTGGGCACCAGGTACTTCTGAGGTATTGCCGTCGCGATATTCGTGTTCAGCGACCCCAAAAATCCCCTAGTACCAAAACTGTACCTATTCTCATAAATATTTACCGCGCTTTTTTGGTTTGCTACATTATTATTTACATTTGAGGTTACATCTCTTCTTTAAAAACAATATGGGCAAAAATAACCTTATTCTTACGTTAAAATGATGTCGCTGTTAGCCAATTATAAGCCAATATTCTTAGCTTAGATAAGCTAATTCGACACTTATAAGCTTATTTTTGGGTTAAAATTGGTTGCGATTTCTACCAGGGTAGCGATTCGGTTTAAATAAAGAGCCAAGTCTATAAATTATAAGTGTTCATTATTAATACTATCCTGCACACGACTGTCCCAGCTACAGCAGCAGAGTTCCAGCCTACATCAAGTGTTATCAAATAAGTACAATTATTCAAATAAATAACTAACAATACATTCAGTCGTGACTTAACAAGATCATTGTTACAACAATAGGTGTTTGTTTATATATGCGACGCTGTGCCTCTACACGGAAAGACGTCGGCAGCTTGCCTCGTAGCCCGCTGCGCATCTTTCCGTCAATCACACTTCGCGCACTTTTCACTGTCACTCGCGAAAACACTTCTCCTGTCCCTTTAGAGAATCGCGATTCCCCACAAGGGATGCCAATTGCGAAGCTGTGCCTCCCAACACAGGTGCGCAAGACCTAGAACCTCGCCTGCGCTAGGATTTTTCTTAATTCGTGGGATTTGGCGCGATCGTCACGTTTGGGAGAACGCTAGGGAGAGGGGAAAATAATCACACAATGGTTAACATTTTATTGCACTTATATTTCGCCCAGCCCTTCCCTACAACGCGGTGGCAATGATGCCTCCCGCGCACAATGTAGCCACGCAGGGCCATCGACCGAGATTCCTCGTCTCGACGCGACTGCGACGTTTGCAACGTCGCGTATATTGTTTGTTGCATAAGTTCGTTTCAGAAGTTGAGGATATGTATTCTTTAAAGGCCATGACATGCAATGTGCATCAATTACTTCACATCCTTAAGAGTATTTATAATTGAGGTCCATTATGGGCACATTCAGCTTTTCCCTTTGAATCAGCCAATCGCAGACTTCTATTAGCAATTCATTCAGCTAAAGATATCATTTTACAAATAATAAGACACATAAACATTCAACAAACAGTCCAAATATTAGAAAATAAATTAAATCCAAATTGTTCTGTACTTGTAAAATATTTTTGTCAACAACTTAATAAACCACTAACAAAAAAAAACACTAAAAATATCTTCTGCGACGTATTTTGGAAGTGGGAATAGTGTTCCTATAGATGTGATCGCACATTTTAATGTGCCAAAAAATATATTAATGTATTCAAAAATGGTTTTGAAGGAATGTTTATATTATACTTCTGAAAAAATCAATCAGCGTTCATGTAATTATTATGCTCAATTAGCTAACGGAAAGTTTATAAAGATATTACATCTTTTGGCAGATAATGAAATGAAACAAGAATTGACAATATGTAAAATCATTCAAACACGGCCGAATAATTACGCAAGCATAGTAAACAATGTTATAAACATGTCTGAAGAGGTTATTATACAAACAAATGAAATCGTAAAACCTTGTGTTTTTATTAAAATAAAAGATGCGACGTATATAATTCCTGTACCCAATACGATTTCCCACTAAGTATCTGTATATATAATAAATATCTAGGAAGCTTATATTGTATGCCGACTTCAATAAATTTGTTAAGTATAAGTACATTTGTGCTAGTGCACGAGTCAGCGGTGTTCGTGTGAGCGCGTGATGTATGAGTGAGAGAGAGTGGAAAGGGAACTCTAGTTCCAGCGTGCTCGCTTGAAAGAGAGTTGATAGAGACTACATAGAGTCCTCGGTAGTAGCATCACGCTGAATATAATTATTATCTAATCTTACGTTTTATTATATTAAATTACACTTAATAAATACTTAAGAGTGTATTTATTTTCCACCACCTTATCAAAATTGCTTATATTTTGTATACAAATGCCTTTTTTTTTCTTATTTATTTATTCACCTGCTCATAAAGTAATGATAATTGATATTCGAGTGAATATATCCGACTTGTATTACTTCTGAAGTTATACCTATTGTACTCTTTTTTTTATTCATCATATATTTGTTTATTATTTATTAATAGTCAATCAACGTTAAGTCACTACAAAGACCACATTATAATCATCAATTAAATTATTTAATATTTATTCTATTATATATATAAAAAAACAATAAATTTTCAGTATATCACGTGATTTTTTTCAGTAGGGTCTGGCGATCCAATAAATGGTTATATCGATTACTTTTCGTTCTTCTTATGCAGAAATCAGAATCCTGCTTGTTCATATTTTCACATCCAGGCTCATGCGAATTTTTTAATTGAGCAGGTCAAATTTTACTTATAGCCAGTTACGCAGAAACTACTATCTCTAGCGCATTATGTATTTCTGGTTTCTAGCATATTTTTTACATTGAGAAAGTGATAAATGTTTTGGCTTTTTTGTCAAGGTTTTAGGTAATTAGAATTTTGACTTTTAATAGTTGTGAGAGATTTTGAGACGGATACCTGTTTTTCCATTTTTGCATTTATTCTCATTCAAAAACTGACAGGTCTAGAAAGCTCATATTTTGCATATAGATTTCTTTTGTGATTGTGAAAAGATATTCAAAGTTGAATCGACCATAACTGAAAAACTCTTGATTTCGACTCCGACTCTGACTTCGAAATAATTATCATGGGTGTTGTAATTGAACACAAAAGTATTTCAGTTAACGTTGATTCAACTTTAAATTTGATGCGGTAAATTAAAAAATTCATATGGACCTCGATGTGAAAATATGAATGAAAACAGTTAAATCATAATCATGTAGGTTACTTGTTTTCTAGGTAGCATAGTAAGTATCTCTGTAAAATTTCAGTTGTATAGCTTTTTTATAATGCAAATAAATGGCTTTTTTTTTAGAGTTTCCATGACTAGTTTAAAATTAATATTTGGTGTCAATAATATATGTTTATATTGTCTTAAAATTTTTTCTGCGCAGTGGCAAAAATCCTCTGAAGCAAATTTTAACCCTTCCCGCCCCCACTTGTTTTTTAAAGTTGTTAATTTCGATTTTCAGCTGGCCTTGCCATTTAGTATATCTAAGCACTTTGTGCAATGAATTTTTTTTCTTATGTATATGGAATATACTTATTCAAATAACAAAATACACTATATAAATAATTCTTACTTGTGAAAACTACGAGTGTAATCGCCAGGAATGAGGGACAGCTGGAGGCCTGGCTCCCCTGCTCTATCTATAATACCTCTATGTTATAAACACGTGCTCGCTTACCAGTGTGTACGCATATGTGCGTATACGATAAATATCTTAATATCTTCAGTTTAAATTTATTACATGATTTTTTCCATAAAGCTAATATTCTTTATTAATAATTAGTTTAGTTTGTATGTTTAGGTAGTTAATAATATATAAGATCTGAGATTTTGGAACTAAATGTTCTCTTAGGTGAATGGTCAGTGTACTCGACTCGCGCGCCGACGGTACCAGGTTCGATCCCGCCCGCCGCAGCACAAAAAATTTTGATTTCTTAATTTGTTTCAGCTTTTTCTTCCAAATTAATAATGGCTTAAAACTTGTAAAATATAATAAATAATAATGTACTCTCTCCGTGTAAATAGTGGAATTTCGCTGATTAATAGTGCATATGCGCTAATTTATACAGTGAAAAGTATGCAACTGCCAAAAAGTGACAATTCACTGAATGAAATAGTAAAACGGTCACTGCTTAAATCAGTGATAATGTCGTATTTTAAATCGATTATAGAAATGTACACTGAGGAACAAAAAATTAATTTTGTTCTTTGTTTAATTTGTTTTAGACTTATTATTACAAATTTTTATTAATTTAGTATGAATATTATATTATTTAGTAACAAAGAAATTAAATTAAAATTTTTGTCGTCGACGGGAATCGATTCTGGGTCATCACCGTGGTAGTCGAGCGAGCTATCCGTTTACCTAATCTGAACTATTAATAACGAATAATAACGAAACTAAAATTAATAACGAATAACGGCAATCCATAAATATTAGCATAGCATACATCGAGCTTCGGTTTTTATGTGCAGCACATACTTAGAAAGAAAGGAAGCGGAGGTGATAATTTTTCATCTAAAAACAAAACCTCAAATCCATATCCCGTAAGCACCGAGAGCTCTTCAATTAGAGGTTATATTTTCGGACGATTGCTTCACGAATAAATAAATGCCTCAAGTATGCAGCTATCTAGTACGCTACATAGTTTTTCGTGTCTAGGCGTGAGAATCGCTCATAAATGCTGTCTAGGTGTTCGGGGTCCTCGATGACGGACTCTAGAAAGTACGCTCCGTAGATTTTTGTAAAAGGCTTACTTGTCGACGTCACTCTCTAGCTTTATAGAGTTGTAGGAAGGGCACATCGTTTCGAAAACAAAAAACGGAATCCTAACCTCAAAATCAAAAAATTTTTAATTTACTACCCGAATGGAAATTCGATGTTCGAACCCCTCTTTCTCTCGAAAAACCTCCCTTTACGAGATATTGAAGAAAAATGCATTTCTATATGCTAACCCTGAATCCCGACATCGGCGACCCTGAAGACCTAGACATCATCTATTTGCGATTCGTAATATTACTTTCTCCTGGCCAAATATTTTTCACATATTATCAGGATAGTATTGTGATATATTTTTTCTCACATAAGACGTTATAAATAACGTCAATATAAACATTTTTACTTCTTGTCGTGTGTTTACCTACAATGTTTACCTACCTGGCATACAAAACCCGGCAACTATTTTACCAAGGATCAGTTTCGGGAGAACTCTCTTAATAAATATTATATTCTTGCCCTTGCTTTCCCCCAATGTTTAAAAGTATTATAAAAAATTTTGTTCACATTAAAACTTTGCTGCAGGGAGGAATGGGGTATGTGGGTTTAAGAATTTCAGTTTTAGGATCGCTCCTCTCATTTGTTCATTGTTGAATAAATGAATCAGATTCACTTATTCAAAAGTAAAATTTTCACTTGACAAAATAGTATTTATATTAGCGTTTCACTGATTAGAATAGTCATATTTTCACTGTTCTAAAAGTTAAACCGAATTTTGATGTTAAATTAGTGATTTTTGCACTATTTCAACAGTGAAAATGCGTTTACTGCATAATTATTGAACATTTTCACTGGTTTACAAGGAGAGAGTTTAATTAGAATATAATAATTATTCTCTGACTATCAAGAGCTTCTTCCTACAAGGAGAGAAGTTTTCAGCAGAAAGCGCGGTGCTTGAGAAACGCTCACCGTGCATCGCAGTGCCATGCTCACCAAATCGCGATGTACATTCACTCCGTGCGTAGAAGGCAATTCTAACCATAAAAAGCTGTCACACCATGCGTGTAGCGGCTTGCGCTGCGCTGCGAGAGGTATAGTGGGGAGGTGGTAGAGTCTCTCACGTGTCTCTTGCAGGATCTTTGGAATCGGCCAAACCGTTGCCGATTTCCAACTGTTTAGGGAAATGCCAGCCTGCAATGAGGCATCAAAGATGTTCATAAGGATGGGGAGGATTGCGAAGGAGCAGTCCCTTTGCATGCTGACCGTCCCGGACCAACAGCATTCAAGCGGAAAGCGTTGAAAGCCTGTAAAATCTCTTCAACAGAGAGAGAGAGAGAGAGAGAGAGAGAGAGAGAGAGAGAGAGAGAGA
>QLSS01000069.1:73950-102163 GCA_024372645.1 Trichomalopsis sarcophagae
AGAGAGAGAGAGAGAGAGAGAGAGAGAGAGAGAGAGAGAGAGAGAGAAAGGGTATAGAAGAGTCTATGAGGCCAATGCGCCAGTGGGGACGAGACACTTCCACTCGGTCAAGCGTGATCGAGAGATCGATCGCGCTAGAAAAGAAAAAGAGATAGCGAGAGAGAGAGGGGGAGGAGAGAAAGAGAGAGCATGTTTATTAACGGCCTAGTCCGGATGGCCGTGGGGCGAGGTAAGCAATACAGAGCAGGATTACAAAAAGTATACTTTGGCGAACAATAGCCAAGCAATTACAATGTTTATAGCATATCTTTCGAATAATAGAGCTTTCTCCCTTACTCATATTCACATTTGAATATACGATCAACAGGTTCGATCTTATAGTCACATACTAGAGTCGATATCCTGACAATATGATTACAATATGATGCTTACTTTACATAGGTTTGTGGCAATTTTAAGGGATAAGCGTGAAGTCGCTCTTTGAAAATATTAAGAGACGGACTTAATCTGATACTCGTAGGAAGGATATCCCAGCAATGCATTCCTTTTATAGTAAACGTGTTCCTAGTCGAGCGCCTGATATCATTGCCGGACATCGTAAACAAGTTAAGTAGATAATCAGGATGGTTGACAGTAAACAATTTATACAATTAAACACCTTAATGATAATTTCTTCTGTGATCGAGCGAGAGCCATCGTAGCTTATCATAGTAAGTTTTAAGCGACACATCTTTTTTTAGATGAAATATAAACCGCACAGCCGCATTACAAAGTCTTTGTAGTTTAGTTGCGAGGTAATCAATGAGATCGAGATAGACTAGACAAGCATAATCAATATATGGTAAAACTAAAATACTAACTAACTGCGCTTTAAGCTGGCTATTTAAGCTATAGCCTTTATATCTTAGTCTATATAGTGCAAAGCGAGCTTTCGCAAAGATGCCGGACACATGTGCATTCCAGGAAAGCGTTTTAGACAAGGTTACTCCAAGGTTTCTAGTATTGGCGCAATATTACTTACATTTAAACGCATGTGGTGTTGCACCTACCCAATAGCCATGGCCTTTGTTTTACTGATATTGAGATGGAGCCCATTTGTCTTGGACCAGTTTAAAATATAGCTAGCATCGTCATTTAATTCACCAACAGCTGCATCTAAATCGCGAGATAAACATTGAATATAGAATAACAAGTCGTCAGCAAAAAGCATACACTTTGACAGTGCTGCAAAATCGATAGTATCTTGTTGATATATTTCAGAAAGATAATAGGGCCTGGAGAAGAACCTTGCAGAACTCCTGAAGTGCTTGGCAAAAAATTTGATAGCGTGCCGTCCAAACCAACTACTGCTTGCGAACGCCCAGACAAATATGAATGAAACCATATAATAGCCTTATTAGAAAAACCAATGAGTTTCAATTTCTTCAGCAGTGTGGCATGATCAATAGTGTCAAATGCACGTTTAAAATCAAAGAGCAATAACAGCGTAATTAATCCAGAATCTGCTCCTGATCTAATATCATCCGTGACCTTTAAAAGTGCTGTTTGGGTGCTATAGTTGCTGCGAAACCCTGACTGATATGGTGTAATAATATTGTGTGTCTTGAGATATTCGACTACTTGACGAGTCATCAATCCATCAAATACTTTTGCAAAATGCGGAATATTTGCTACTGGACGCGTGTCACCAGGTGAACTTGGTAAGGGTAACTTGTTTAGCTACACGATTACAGATTTCTTCCATGTAGATGGATAATCACCAGTAGAAATGGATTGATCAAACAAGGTGGTTAAAAACTGAGCAAGTTTAGGAAGAACATCTTGAAAGTATGATAAGCAGTCGCAACTACGACTTTTGGCCTTTGGTAGATTTTCGTGCATAGCCTGCAGAACTTCTATGTGATTTAGGAGCTTAAAATCAAATTCATGTGTATAAAGTGATAGGCTTAGATTATCCTCGAGTATCGAACGCAATACACTGTCCGAACAAGGGGGATGGGCGCAAGTCACAGATGAGTAAAACTCGATTAGCTCTTCTTTGTCGAAGAAGTGCAGAGGCGATTTACTCTTGCACGGAACTAAACCATATTTGTGCAGAAAAGCCCAGCAATTTGCTTTATCTCGACAGCCATCTAATAGATAATTATATTTCATTCGCCTCGTTCTCGAGATTAAGTGTAGTCATCCTTTCATCCGCTAGATGTCACAACGTTTAGAGACTAAAAAGGGGAAAAAGGTGGGGGAGCGCGGCGCGGCTCGCGCTGTCTCCCCGTCTCGCCCGTCATATTCTTTCGTTGTGCGCTAGAGTCAGGACGTGTTTTTAGTCTGTTTTCCCTTGACGTTTTTCTTGCGTTTGGTGAGAGTGAGCGACGATGAGTAAGAGGAGGAACGAGGAGATGCCGGTCACTACGGGCAAAAAGAGGAAGGAGACACCTGGATAGAGAGGCGAATACTCGTCGGAGAGTGAGGACGGGTCGGATCCTGGTAGCTTCTACGACAGGGACTATGATGCCGGTAGTGACGATGGAAGCGGTACAGAGGATGATTCAAAAGGTATGTTGGAAAGTGGTAATTTTGCGCGAAGTCGGTTCCTTTTTTTTTTTTGTATGCACGCGCTCGCAAGACGCGTTTTCTCATTGGCTTTGTCTCTGACTGTCGGCCTGCTCACGAGGCGAGTAAAAAAAAAAAAAAAAAAAAAATTCTTTTCTCTTGTGTTTTTTCCTCTCTGGATATGTACACTCGCAGGATGTACATAGTTTGTGTTGTAAAAGCAGTTTAGAGTTGCTCGCAGGACAACTCATTTGGAACATTTTCCCGGCGCAGTTTTGCATGCACGGTTAGTCGACAGGTCTGTACTTGTTTTTCGCAGAATCGCTCTCGTGTGTTTTTGTTTTGCCGCGCGCTAGCCGGCACACTTTCGTAGAAGATGGCGCACGTATTAAACCCTCGCATGAGGTTTGTATATAAGATTGACCTTTCGTAGAAGTGACATTCGATGACTCTTTCAGAGAATCGAGGCGAACTAGGAGAGGCAATAGTGGCGGAAGAGAATCTAGACGACGAGGCCAGGGAGATATTAGGTGTCGACCCGTTGGCACCCAAGTCACTGGACGTCAAACTGCACCCTTCAGTGTTGAGAGTGAGCCTTTGTCTTTTTGTTATTTATATATTAGAGAGAGATGTTTTTTGAGGAATGGCTTGACGGACGTTTTTGTTTTTTTATGCCATCTAGAGAGGAAAATTTTGGTATGAGAATGGTCTATCGAAGGATGAGAAAGAGGATATTCTTGAAAAATACGGCACACCGGTTGGAGTTGTAGTGCCCGAATTGAACCGAGAGGTGGAGAAGAAACTGCCAAGCCATGCCAAGACGAGGGATTCTCTGATGCGCAAGAGGCAACTACTTGCTGCTGCGGCTTTCAAGGCGAATGGATGGTTATTATCCACATTTGTTGATAATAAGGAAGGTGTTGATAGGCTTCAGTGTCTGGAGATATTGACGGATGTTGCGAAACTACTCGCTGAGATTATGAACAGTCAAACAAAATCTAGGAGGGCTCTTATCCTAGGCGGCTTAAACAAGCAGTCGAAAAATATTCTAGAGGAGACGAGAGCTGATAATTTGCTCTTTGGCGAGAAACTGACTGAGAAAGTTAAAGAGTCGAAGAGCATGGAGAGTTGTCCCATTGGGCCGAGGAAGCTGCCTTCTCAAACGTCTCGAATTCTGTTTACGAATCGTCAGCCTTTAAACTCGTACGGCCTGCAGGGAAGGAGACCGACCCAAGGCAACATAGGCCCCCAGCAAGGTTTCAACTCATTCAGAAGCAGAGGGCGCGTGAACTTCAGGAGCAATTACCGCAACCAGCCATTCAATCAGAGGGCCCCATACCAGGGACAGAACCGGTTCAGAAATCAGGACCAGAGAAGATAGGCAATGTAGGTAAAGTAGTGGGCCGTCTGCGAAAATTTGTTAGATCATGGGGGGACGTTACTTCTGATAGTTTTATTCTAAGATGCGTGTCAGGTTATAAAATTGAGTTTTGCTCAGAAGTTTTTCAGTCCAAGTTACCGAGAGAGAGAAAGTTTTCACGAGAGGAGGTTAGACAATTAGAAATGGCTATTGAGGCATTGCGTCAGAAGGGAGCGATTGAAGCTTGTAGAAGTCACGAAAGGCAGTTCATATCTAGTTATTTTCTAGTACCGAAATCAGATGGTTCTTCGCGGTTTATCTTAAATCTCAAGCAATTGAATAAGTTCATTGAAACCCCACATTTTAAGATAGAAGATATTAGGACTGCAACAGGTCTAGTCTTTCCTGGTTATTACATGGCTAAAATTGATCTCGAAGATGCTTACTTCACAGTGTCGGTACATCATAGTAGTAGGAAATATTTAAGATTTATTTTTCAAGGTCAATTATATCAATTTGTATGTTTACCGTTTGGCCTAAGTGTAAGTCCGTTTATTTTTACCAAATTGTTGAAACCAGTAGTAACGTTATTAAGAGCGAAGGGTTGTATGATTGTAGTATACTTAGACGATTTCTTGTGTATCGGGACCGATGCGATGGATTGTAAGAAGAATGTTAGTATGACTGTGGGTTTGCTGGAATCGTTAGGTTTTTGCATAAATAAGCGTAAATCTTGTTGCGAGCCAGCGACCAGGTGTGAATTCTTGGGTTTTATTATAGACTCGTCTAGTTACGTACTTGAATTACCTACCAAGAAGAGGAAGGTTTTATTGGATAAGGTTTTAGGGATCTTTAGGAAGCGCTCATGTTCAATTTTATTGTTTGCCAAGTTGATAGGTAGTCTAGTGGCGGCGTGTCCGGCGGTCGAGTATGGAGTTGTCTATACAAAGGCCTTGGAGAGACTTAAAACTCTAGCTTTGTTTAGGAATGATTTTGATTTTGATGCTAAGATATCTATTCCGAAATCTGTTTTATCAGATTTGGCTTGGTGGATTAATGCGATTCCAAGGACTAATAATAGCTTTAAATCATTTGACTTTGTTATGGAACTTTATACGGACGCGTCTAACACAGGGTGGGGCGCCACGACAGGGAACACGGAATGTCACGGTTTTTGGACTGAGGAGCAGAAGAATTTTCATATTAATTATAAGGAATTATTCGAGGTTAAACTGGCATTGGAAAAGCTAGTAGCCCACCTTCGGAATTGCCAAATTCTTCTAAGGGTTGACAACACGACGGCAATCGCATACATCAATAGAATGGGGGGCGTTAGGTACGAGTCGTATAATAAGCTTGCAAAAGAGATCTGGCAGTGGGCGGAGAATAGGAAGATTTTTCTTTTCGCTTCGTACATTCCTTCGGGAGAAAATAAGGAGGCTGACAGGCTCTCTAGGTTAGTCAATGACGACACTGAGTGGGAACTTAATGATAGTATTTTTGCTAATATTGTAGAGATTTACGGTCAACCGGAGATAGACTTGTTTGCTAGCACAAACAATGCGAAATGTAAGAATTTTTTGTCTTGGAGGCCCGGCCCGGGAGTGATGGGTGTAGACGCTTTCACTTACAACTGGACGAATTGGTTCTTTTACGCGTTCCCGCCAGTTAGCTTAATTTTGAAGACGCTAGTAAAGATCAGACAAGAAAGATCTTCGGGTATCTTGGTGGTCCCTTTCTGGGCGGGGCAGCCTTGGTTTCCGCTTTTTAAGAGTTTACTTTGTAATGAAGCATTAGTCTTTGGACCGGACATTAATATGTTGTTATCACCTTGTAGGAAGAAGTCGCACCCACGGGCATCCCATCTCAAACTGATGGTAGGAAGAGTATCCGGGAGGCCTTTATAAGAAAGGGCGTACCTATGGAGGCAATAGGTATCATACTAGCTTCATTAGCACCGGCAACAATAAAGCAATATGAGGGCGCTATCAAGAAATGGGAGCGATTTGCATCACAAAAGGAGCTTGATTTTCTCAACCCAGATAGTGCTGGTTTAATTAGTTTTTTATCTGATAGCTATGAGGAGGGCGCCTCATATGGTACGCTAAATTCATACAGATCAGCGGTATCTCTTATCTCTCGTTGTTAGATTCTTGAAGGGGGTTTTTCGATTGCGTCCGTCGAAGCCTAAGTATTCACACACTTGGGATGTAGCGATAGTTCTAAGATTTTGTAGGGAATTACCCGAGTTAGGTGTCATAAATTTAGAGTACCTTTCTTATAAGGCAGTAATTTTGATAGCATTAAGTACGGCTCATAGAGCTCAAACTATAGCTAGTATTAAGATTTCGAATATTTGTAAAACAGCCGAGGGATTGGAAATTAGAATTCCTGATCTGATTAAGACGTCAGGTCCAGGACGTTTTCAACCTCTTTTAATCCTCCCAAGGTTTAAGGATGACCCACAGCTGTGTGTGGCATCTGTAATTGAGAGATATGTGGAGATGACAAAAGATTTTAGAGGCGAAACTGACAGTTTGTTTTTAGCAATTAAGAAACCGCACAAGGCTGTTGGTTCACAGACTGTAAGCAGATGGATTAAGTTAATGTTAACCAAAAGTGGGATTGACACGGCAAGATTTTCGGCACATTCTACGAGGCATGCGGCTTCGTCCGCGGGTTTGAAGTCGGGGGTCTCTATTGACACGATAAGAAGGACCGCCGGGTGGTCAAAGGACTCCCAGACGTTCGCGAGATTTTATAATAGACCGATTATAACAGATGAGCCCGTCTTCGCAACTAAAGTAATACAAGGAAATAAAAACAAGTTAATGTATCCTTGATCAGTGTTTGTTATGTGATTTGAAACCATACTTTTTTTCAATAAAGTTAAAGATTAAAATTGCGTTCATGTCTCTGAACAATTACACTTAATCTCGAGAACGAGGCGAATGAAATATAATTGAACGATCAAACGAACTTACCTGTAAGTGAAGTTCGATCGTAATTATATGAAGAAGCCTCGTCCGAAGAGATTAGTTCCCTCCCTAAGGGTACTTTTTACCCAACCCTAGATTTATATACTTTTATTAAATTAACGCAATTTTAATAGTTTTCTCTGAATTATGACGGGCGAGACGGGGAGACAGCGCGAGCCGCGCCGCGCTCCCCCACCTTTTTCCCCTTTTTAGTCTCTAAACGTTGTGACATCTAGCGGATGAAAGGATGACTACACTTAATCTCTTCGGACGAGGCTTCTTCATATAATTACGATCGAACTTCACTTACAGGTAAGTTCGTTTGATCGTTCAATTATTGCGTGCTTCCTTAATTGCATGTTTGACTTCCCGGCGAGCATTCTTAATTTATTTTGGCTGTAAGGCTGCCAGATTGCTTAGCTATTCCGTGTAACCTATCTCTATGCTTGCATTTAACTTTAATGTCATGTGTGAACCGCGGTAGCGGTTTTCTGAGAAACTTTCTCGTAGTGAGGGGTGCTAAGACATCCAGCGCTGTGCTAGCAATTGTCTGAAAACTTTTAAAACGAGAATCAACAGTCGAATTCAAATCAAGAGCTAACTCATTAAGTTTAGGCAATAACATATTTAAAAATACTGGAGAAGAGTAGCTACGAAAATCTCTTGAGGTGTAATCTACCTCTTGCCGAGGCGGCAAATCGAATGCAAAATCAATGAGAATGTAATCATGGCCATTTATAAATAGTGCATCAGATTTCTCATACGAGATGATCTTATCACTTGAATCAGACAGTATTATATCAAGCCATGTGTCCGAATCGTCAGTATTATGAGTGGCTTCGAAAGACACAAGAAAAAAGTTGTGCTTAACTATAAGCTCACGTAAATGCGTGCCATAATAGTCATTAGAGAGCAAGTCTGAGTTGAAATCATCTGCTAACATAATATTAGAATACAGATGCGAAACGTTAAGCACTATGTCGAGCACTATGTTGAAGAAATTCGTAAGGGTGTGTCCCTTAGGCCTACGATAAATGTTACCAAGTAAAATTTTTGCGCCACAATTTATGCATAGCAGTAGATATTCTGTTTCATTACTATCCTGAATGTTTGAAGCCTCCACAATAGAGTATGGTAAATCCTCACAGATATGAAAAGCTATGCCGCCACCATTTATATATGACTGACTATTAATAGCAATTGTGTTACGATTCCGAAGTGACAGTAATCCACGATCGTTCCTGACCAGATTGTAGCCAGTCATAGCGAAGAATAAGGATTGCAAAAGAGAAGTAAACCAAGTCTCAGAAATAACAAGAACATCAATGTACTTATCCATCAAAAAAATTTCTATTTCATCTAAATGAGCTTTGGCTGAGCTCGCATTTACGTCAGCGATCCGAATGCTTTTCGAAATGTTCTTAGATGGCGCGTTAATACTCGGAGAAGGCATCACAACTGTAGCGTTAGAGTTATATGGCTCTTGGCGTCACAGAATGCGCTCAAGGTCGCTATGAGTCATGATTGTCATGATTTTAGATCCATCACTCTTCCGAACTAAAACCTTCTCATCATGAAGCAGACATACTTATAGCTCAGTGAATTTGCAAGAGTTTTAGCCGCAAGACGCAGATTGTGCATATACGGTGATAACATTTCGTGCATTTCAATTATTGCATCACCTCCACTCGGGGAAATATCATTGAGTTTCAACGGTCCGTACTGACGCTTAGCTCGCAAGATATCATCACGCACGCAAATACTCTTAAATCTAATGCATAAGATGCGTGTTTGTACAGAGCGCACACGCTGTGCTTCTGACTGAGAGTTGGCGACACTGTTTGAGCGTACAGCACACTATTACCACGTACTCGTTTGCGATATAAACTAGCTTGAACTACAAAAAACCTTACAAATAAAAATAAGCTATACCTTACATTTAGTAAAGACGCAAAAAACACATCGTCACGCAATCAGCACATCCCAAAAAACAACGCGCAAATCACTATCAGCTTGACACTGTAATATGGTCACACTACATCGCTGATCACTGTATCGGACTATTTATGCCATTAGTATCGTACGCTATTTTATAGCACTGACTAGCATAAATCTGCTGTCACGCCTATCAGTGGCCTAAACAGTCCATTTTTGCACCATGCGTAGCGAGAGTGATCAGCACGGTGCGATATTGGACTATTTATGCCACGGATAGGCGTGCCATAGATACTGATTTGTGCCACCCAGTGCTGTAATATACTATTATTGAGCTCCGGGTATAGTTATCAATTGGCCTGTAACTTTTTATGGCATATGGTTTGGAGGTGACATATTGTATGTAAAAACTTGGTCTTGTGAGTGTGTTCTCAAAATTGCAAGAGCTTGATTTTTTAACTGCGAAGTTTCCGGCTTCTCGTAGAATGGCTCATATATGACAGTAGACATGACGATTTCATCAAGTGGCCCACGAAGGCGAGTTTGAGAAGCAGACGAAGCCGCGGCGCCCGTGACACTATTTACTTCTATGTTGGTGTAGCAATTTTTCATTGTAAAGAAAAATATACTTATGCTTATTGTACTTAAGTTATTTTTACGTATCAACACATATCTTGTGATAAACTTTGATTTTCAAGAAAAATATTGTTGGCCAACAAGTCGTTTTTTAATAAAATAATCGTGTCTGGTTGCAAATGCTCAAATTTTCAGTATCTCAATTTTGTTCAGTGTGATCAGTGGTAGGACCGTGAAGTTGGCCGCAGAAAATATTTTAATTCATTATTTATAATTTTTTATAATCTAATTCTGGTTTTTCGACTTATTTACATGTTTACGTTACGCTTAACTTTGATTTCCGACAAAAATATTGACAGAAAAAAGCTTAAATCGTGTTATTTCTCATTTTTTATACACGGTATGATCAATCTGACCAGTGTTTAGACCGTGAAGGCGGCCGCACATGAGGTGTGAATATTGCTTTCCCACAATTTTCTTTGATTAAGCTGGCTCGCTGCCTAAGGCTGATGCCATATAGACGATCCTGCTTTTCTAATAATTTAATTTTTATACGTTTATTTTTGATAAAACTCAAAATTTGATATTATAGAAAGTGAAAAATCATGGATCTTAAATCATACTTCATAACTGATGAAGAATTCAAAGAATTGGAGGATCGAGATGCAACAACGTAATTACTCTTATTTTTTATTATATTTTTGAGGTTATGTTTTATAAATCTGAAATACTGAACAAAAAATTTACTAAAAAGGACTGAAATCTCTAAAAAAAATTAACTTTTAAAAAAGCAAAAGGTTAGGCGAGTTTGATGTATTCCGCAACGAGAAATAACAGATAAAAAAGTACTGAGTTCAATCAAACAAAGTCAAGTTTGTTATGTGTAATCATACGGAAGATGAAGCAAAAAATTGTTTTGTTCATCGAAGGGATTACTTCAGTTAAAGTTTAACTTATACAATGATCAATCAGGAATAACTCTTAAGATACTTATACTACGTAACTTGCCATGCCCGTTTCATTTTACATATGGTGTTATCTATTTGTAACTTATTTGTGTACATAAACTTTATAAAATACTCATTTCGATACAATGATATATTATCAATATAGATAACACGACACAGATTTGTAAACATAGTTTAAAAAATATATATAATATGATGTAACATTTTTTCCCTTTATGTTTAAACAAATTACAGAAATCACACATAAGTTATGAAAATTTTATTCATTTAGGAATAAAAAATATGTAGAAACAATGAATTTCTCAACGATTTATATCAACTTTTGCATACCTTTACAAGTACTAATATAATACATGTGCAAAGTTAAAATATTGATAAATTAATTAATATTACGTTCTAATAGATACAAAAAGAAAATTTAAGTTGTTTACAAATAAAAAAAAATGAAACGGGCATGGCAAGTTACGTAGTAAGTATCTTAAGAGTTGTTCCTGATTAATCATTGTATAAGTTAAACTTTAACTGAAGTAATCCCTTCGATGAACAAAACAATTTTTTGCTTCATCTTCCGTATGATTACACATAACAAACTTGACTTTGTTTGATTGATCTCAGTACTTTTTTATCTGTTATTTCTCGTTGGGGAATACATCAAACTCGCCTAACCTTTTACTTTTTTAAAAGTTAATTTTTTTTAGAGATTGATTATACTGCTATTTTAATTAATTTTATCAAATTTAATCTGAATTCAAGTTTCCGTTTTTCATTGTAAAACTATATTTACTTTCCAAATGAAAGTTCTGGTAGTGAAAATACAGAAAGTAGTTGTGAGAGGGAAAAAAGCGAATCAACAAAAAGAAAAACCGCAAATGTGCACGAAAACCTAAAATAGAAGAAAAAACTTCATGCAATGAAGAGCTTTCTCGCAGAAGCTTTGCGAATGGCATCATTAGGGAGTGAGGATGACTTTTGTGGCCTAAAAATGTAAAAAATGTATTAATTGACCCACGGCTGTGATGAACACGCTTGAGAGTAAGTGTTGAGAATATTCGTATTTTCAGACTTAAGTGTGAGAGTATAGATGTACGCGTATACTAATAGGGACACAGTCACCGCGTGTTTATACAGTCTATATATGATCTCGCACATCGAGCGTATTTGTGCAAGTGCGATAGAGTGTTCCCGTATAGCGATTTTTATCGCGTAAGTCCTGATCGAGTCGTGGTACCGATCGGAAGCCCGGATCGACTTATCCTTAGTCGTCGTAGCATTGGTTGTCTAGTCCAGGGAACGGGAGTAGTGTCGATAGATATTGTAATTACTCGCAACTTATTTGTAATAAAGCAAAGTATTCATAAAGAACTTTCTCCACTGTTTACTTATTTTCCTAGGTCCAATAGTAAATATGTCTTGTTTTCAGGGCAAATTTAGCTTTAGGCTGGGCTATCATGGCCGCCACACCTGTAACATGAACATACGTGCAGCTGTGCTCCGTGCTAGTCTGCAGCGCGCGTATACTTATCTACTAATCTGTTGATGTAGTAATAATGCAGGAGGATAGCCGGCCTCGTATTGTCGCGCGAGCAAATTATTCATTTATTTACACGTGGTCGCGAATCGGCTGCAGCACCGCTAGACCGCGGTTTGCTCCGCTGCTTCCGAGCCCGATAAATTGATTCGTTCGCCCCCGCAGCCTTGATTTTGAGAGGGGAAAAGGCAGTAATATGTTGGGTATACCTATAATCTGGCTGCAAGATACCGAATGTGTGTAATCTAATCGATCGATCGGCCCGTTGCAGCGCTGCGTATACTTGTTGATTGGCTCGGCCCATCGTACACATACGCGCACACACGCGGCCCGCAAAATTAAATCGTGCTACGTGACAGCTTAAAGCTGAAGCCTCGCAACAAGTGCCTTGAAGGGAGCCGCGTTATTTTCAAGGGGTATTAATTGACATATTTAACAGTCCTGCTGCACTACGCGGATCGAGAACTCTTGCTTGAACTTCGTAATATTTTGTCGTATAACGACCCACATCGGTATTGGAAATGTATGCACATTTATTTTATGATGCACATTATAACGACAACCGCGACAAGCGCGAAGGATGAAGTATTCTTTTATTCATTCATGCAGTTACTTATTGATAACGTTTTCTCATTCAGTATTGCCTCTGAGTAGTTATAATAATAATAATAATAATAATAATAATAATAATGATGATGATGATGATGATGATGATGATGATGATGATGATGATGGTAATGATGATGATGATAAAATTCACCGAGCGCTGCACCGCTTACGCCGGCATGATCGCATATGTAAGCGAAGGAAAGGCGATGGATTAATGAAATGTAACTTGCGCTCCAAATCTTTCTCTATCGTATTAAAGAACGCTCGGAAACGGGCAACAATATATTCGCTCGTCTCGGATAGAAAAAACAACAAAGTGGGTACATTCCCCACTAGGTATGTCAGTAATATGTATAATGCTGCGAAGTGCGCTGGTACTGCATTTTTTTCCTCTCTCGCATCGTGATATGCGCAAGTGGAAACTGTGAGATACGGTCAGCCGCCCGATGAGACTGCGTATTGAGGAATTAACGAAGGACAATGACAAGTGCATACATTTTTTCGTAGAAAACACGACCGGGTGGGCTATTCGGTCTGTTCATTCAGAGAATAATGAGCGCATGATAACAATTCCGATATACTCGGTCTGCAGTCCTTCTGCCAAGTTGTAAACTTGTGAAAAGTGCGAGTATGAGAAATGCATGTGCAGAGATATACCTACGACAGCTCGGTCATTTTCTTCAGAAAGATTAAATTAACAATGTGTTTTGCTCACCTAAGGGTCCAAGGCAGGACTTTGCTGCCCTCGAAGCTGATGCTCCTGAGCTCGTACTTGGAGCGCAACCTGAGTGGCGAGATCGGCGAGCCCGGGCCTCCGCCGTGCATGAGGCTGCGCAGGCTCTTGGAGCTCGGTGGAGCACTTCCAGCACCCCCGGGAATAGCGTACCGGCGTGCCGCCGCGGTGCTGCCGGCCGTGGCGATGCCCTCCTTGTGCCCCGGCCTCTTCATCGCGCTCATCTTGCTCTCTCAGCGGGCCACTCAAGACTGGCGCGTCGTCTGCGAAATGTTCGATTTTTCCTATTACGTGCGAAAGCTTCTCTCTTTCTATAATATTATGTGGCCGCTTTGAGAGGGAAAACACGCGGCTTTCATAGCGGAATAGGTGTGCAATAACAAACTACAATAAGTAGCTATAGCTTTACGATCCGCAATCAGTCGCACGAAATTTCATCAACATGAATAATTGTGTCAGTTGAAAAACGAGAAAAAACGCAGATGCCTGCTTGCATTAGCAGTGACGGGTAATTGCGCACGGCAGTCGGCTAGTCTGACGCTGGCAGTGAATAATAAATATTGGAAAACTAGCTGTACTGTGTTAATTTTGCATAATCAATTACGCGCTCTTATTCCTCCGATATTCCTCGAAAAAAAAATTAATAATAATAACGTTGCGTATAAGCGGGATCGTTAATTTTACCCAATATGTGGATCGAGGTTTTTTCTTAATTGCTTCAAGCCATTGGCTCACGCTACATGCGCTATACAAGCAGCTGCATGGGGGATCGCGGTAGCGTCGCGGTTTATACGATTTTGCTTGCTCTTTTATGTCGGCAGCAGTGGTATATATATAGAGCGCGTATCTTTAGCGCGAGACGTACCTTCGTTTCAATGTCAAGCTTGACCGTCGCAGGCAGACTATCCGTTCCCACGATCTCGCGGCTGTCAATGTTACATCCCATACAAGAAGAGGCGTACTTTCGGCACAAAGATCGCACGCACAGTAAGATCGCAGGCGCATGTAACGCACACACAGACAGGAGAGGATCAGCCCTCCTCCGCACTCCGGCTGCGACTAAGTACTAAGTACTCGTATATATTTTGAACACTGTCCAGCCCACGAGCTATACAGTCGATCCGCAGCAAAGCGGGAAACTCCGGTCTATGCAGATTGCAGGTGTATAATCAAATGGACTTTCCCGTGGGAACGGCACTGCCACAAGCTCGGAGAAGCTGCAGGGGCGCGAGGCCGCGCATCGATTGGTGGATCGACCGGGACTCGGATCAAAAGCGAACAATCGAGATGGATGATCGTTTTAGCCTAGCGAATGGGGAAGTGCCTCGCTTCTGTTCCGTCCCGTTTTCATCCATCTTCTGAAAAGAATTCCCTTTGCCCCGAGCGCGAGGTTCTCTTCGGCTTCCTTGCCGAGCTTCGGGCTTGGCTATAAATTTATAAAGGCTTGGTGCGAGTACACGGCTTCCCGCACTCAGCTGATGGAGAGAGAAGTACTTAGCAGTTGTTGCAGCGACTCGGGGACCGAGCGCGTCGTTGCGCGCGCGCACGAGATTCGGCAAAGATCGCGATGCTGCTGGAATCAGCTCTTCGTAGCCGGCAAGCGAGCAAGTGAGCCTCCTTCCGTCCGGCGAAGAACTGAGGCCACTGAGAGCAACGGGGAGCGCGTATGCAGCCAGCGACGGAACAGACTCGCGCGAGGAAAAGCCGGGTCGGTCGCTCGGCGCGCTTCTCCCCACCTCGATTCGCGCGCACGCGGGATGTGTACCTACCCAAGCTAAACTGAACGCTCTCCTGGCCTGCCCACCACCCCTCTGTGTGTGTGTGTGTGTGTGTGTGTGTGTGTGTGTGTGTGTGCGCGCGCGCATATGGATGCCGCAATACTGCCGAAACGCGAACGGAGATGACGCAGAGAGCTTTTACTTCTCATATCGCAACTCTGCGCTGTGTGCGTGCAAAAGTGAAAATGCCAGCCTCCCTCTCGGCTCTCCTGGCTTGGGACTTTCATAATTACTCGCAAGAGTTCATACTTTCCAACTTGACTCGAATGGCTCCATGCAGCTCTATACACGGAGAGAAACTTATCACTAAATATTCCTACAATTTTCAGCAAAAATTACTATACTGTATAATAACGAGAAGACAAACTCGACTTATATTAAATTCTAGTATACGGTATAGTAAAATTTCAGATCACCAGATTTTACTATACTACATAGCAATTTTTACTGTACCGCATATCAAAGTTTAGGGATTCTAAAGCTTTTTAAAAATATTTTTGGCCCTTTTATTTTGTCGTCTATTGGTGCTTTTTCTCTCATATGTGTTTTTTGGGTGTTGCAGGCGAATTTTAATTTGTTTATTTGTTACATTTAATCTCGAAGTCGAATCACATAGAATGTTATGATATCCTAATTTACGCTAGACTAATCGCATTTATATTTATATATAGTGTTCCGATCTGGTAGTTCGTTATATACTAACCAAACAGTTTTTCGTCACTTGTGAGTGGAGTTTACGAGTCGCCCCCTAGTGGCAGTAAGTGATCAGTCGAATTCCTGTCATCGGTTTAAGTTACGACGAATTTTTTAGCTCTGTTGGTAATTTTTTACCGACGGAACACAGCGAGTCAAAGCAAAGTGCAAATTTTACTATACTGGTATAGCAATATTTAATAAATCTATAGTAAGTATTCACACAAACATATTATATTTTCTGCATAGGTTGAGTTTGTCTCCCGATTAAGAGAAAATATAGTAATTTTTAGTGATACATTTCTTTCCGCGTACCAGCAAGTCAAAAGATCGTCGTTGCTGTTGGCATATACAGCTGCAATGGCCGCTATATTGAGTGCGAATTTCCCGACTTTGATCTGTCTATCGGCGGTCGAGCGGAACGCGCGGAACGCGCGGAATCGCGTACAGCGTGATACAATATAATGCGGAGTAGTCACCGCGAAGCGACGGGTGAAACCACAGGCCAAGTTATCCTACTTTAGTTTCGAATGTTTTAGTTTCTGAACTCTATGCGATCAAAGTTATGCTTTCTAAATTACTCGCATAGTTTCATTTAACAACGTGCGTGTTTAGACTATAGGGAGTGTACTTTTTTAAAACAAGATAAAAAACCAAGAAGAGCGACCATATCTTTTTCATTTGCTGTCAAACTCTCGTCGAGTCAAGTCCACTTGAATAAAAGTATCCATTAAAAAATATATCGACTCAGTATTGGGTGTAGCTACTCGTGTAAGTAAGTGAGTAAAAAAGGTATTCCCGCGTGAAAATTGAAATTCGTTAAGAGATGTCAATGAGATCTACATGAGAGTTTAATGAGATCTATATGTGATCTTATATATCTGAAATTCGTAATGAGATCTCATGTAGATATCGTGTAAATCTCATATAATATTTTCACGTAGGTATGAAAAAACATTTTCAAAATTACATCATATCAGTCGTAGCACAGTACAAAAATAGATAAAACTTCGGCATTTTATAAAAATAAAATAAATATTGCTGAGTATCACAGCCGTCAAATATCACAATTCGTACACGATCACACTCAAAAACATTAATACCAAGTATCAAATCAAGTACACGTTACGTTGTGCTTCCTTACTTATATCGTTCAGTCTTTTCAACGTATATATACTAACAAGGAGGCTTTCGGGAGTCCGGGTCTTGGATTTTAATGAAACTTGGTGGGATGGCTCATTTTATAGTAAAAATAGGATAGATAATGCCTTTTAGGCTAATACGCCTTCTATCAAAAGTTACAGCTACATAAAATTTCACATTTTGAGTATATTTAACAATAAATCTAATACAATGTCACTTTTTCATTAATACGCTTTGCCACATCCTTATACCTATATCTACTCGCTTTTTTGTAACCAAATACATAAAAGTTTATATCATGTTTCCCCACACTCGCATGAAATGGGCCTTTATTCATGCCTAAAAGTAGCGTAGAAAATCGTCCATTCCAAGCGTGTTAGAAAAAGTTTGAGTTCAAGCGGGGAAAAAATTATTTTCTCTCGGCTTGATGAGTAGCACAGTATGAATAGTACTTACTTGTAGTCGCCGTTCTCACACTAAGCACTCACACTAGTCCTCGGCCTGCTTTGTGGCGATCTTCTCTCACCACCCAACGGCCTGCTTTGTGCCGGCTTTCCCCGGATCTGCTGTTTTAGCGGTCATCTTTCCTGGGCCGAATTAATTGCGGCCTAACCCTCATTTAAAATAGATCACTCTTACCATACGAAAGTGTTTTTTGTCTCATGAGTGGCGAAACTTGTGGCATAAACAAGAAGAAAAACAAGCGAAGCGGAAAGAGAGCAGTCTTGCAAAAATTGAAACGACAGAAAAATCAACTCTTAGAGGAGCTAAGGACTGTTTACAAAAAGATTGATAAGCTTTCTTGTAAATATAATTCAAGTAGTAAAGAAAAAACGCTTTGTATTTCAAAAAGAACATACTTCATACATACACGAATCTCGTTACACATTCTTTGTATGTATAAAAGGAAAAATATAATAATAATAATAAAGGTATAATATGGCTTATTCGAAAATGTTTAACTTTAACAAAAATAAAAAATCACCGTTAAGAAGCACGGTACCGTCGCGACATCTAAATCTAAATAACTTCGATTCGGCGAATTTTAATTGCGAACAAGATCTGCTCATTCAAAAAATAATATCGTGCTTAGATCCGCAAAACGCGGCAGAATTCATCCGACGGACGGTTACGTCTCGACCGTCCTTAATAGCAGCCACTTACCCAGATCATTCACAGTCAGTGCCGCCGACACCGAAATCGATAATAAAATCAGAACCATTTGTTTTACTGTTAAAAGCGAGCCAATTTTCACCACACCTATAGCAACTTTGAGCGCGATAAAATCTTTAAACATGCAAAATACACAATACATAAACGACATACAAAGACATTACACGCAAGGCATACCACTGTCTAACTACGAGATCCAATCGCCATTCAACCCAATATCAGATGTCTCAAAATTACATTGGATTCAAGCAACATTTAACAGCTCGAATATTCTAACATAAAACGGCAGTAATTTTGAACATGCTGGATCTAGCATCCAAAATACACAATATAATAGTGGCAGAGGTTACGAATCGTAACAAAATTCTAGAAACAGTACTGTACTTATTCCCTTTAATACGCAAGAAAATCCAAACGTGCAAAATGCGCAATGTATGAACGACACACTTGACACAAGAGCGAAATCAAATTTTTATTTGTTTCGATAACTTGTTTCACAATTTTATTTTCACTCTCATTTGAAAACTATCATACCTAGAGGGCTGAAACCTAATTTGTGTTGGCATATTAAAACAGCAGAGGTGAGGTAGGAAGAAATTGGACACGTGTGTTCAATTGAACTTTGTATTTATTCGAGATAGCTTGGAATTATTACTTTTCGGCTCATGAGGCCCGAAGGGAAGGGATAACTTGGGCACTTTAGCGGATGAGCGGCGCGCGTGCTTTTTGAGAATTCCGAGGATTATCGAGCGCGCGAGCGGCCGATTGTTTTATTGCTTTAAGTGCAATAGACGACAGACCGCTTGGCTGAGGGACTGGAATTTTGGCCCCGACTCCGAAAAATATATTTTTATGTCATTGGCCAGCAAATTACCGGGTAGAGCTGCGGACAGCTTTTGCAGCGCGTTTGTTAAACTATAGCTCCACATATGATTTTTTGTCAAATTTAATCTTGCGATATAGTAATATCGGTCTAGCGAATGAGATTATGAGTGAATTGAAATTGATCACTAAAATGCCAGGAGAAAAGGCCAGAGATTATGGTATTAGAACAGAGAAGTTGCTCAATAGATTAACAACAATTTATGAATCTGCCCCCAGTATTGATGATAACAATCGTATGTACAGAAAACAAACGGCAAATAGTGAAGCGTTGCAACAATTTCTTCTTGGACTGCGTCCACCTCTCGATCATCAGGTGCGCAGCGATCATCCAAAGTATGAATCCAAACAAAGTGCACGTATAGGTTTGTCACAAAATTGAAATAATCTAATAAATTTGCAAGCACAAGTAAATTTTGCAACAATACAGCCGACTCTAATTCAAAGCAATTATGAAAACCCTAATGAAAATTATAAACATCGCTAAAAGCGAAATGCTTTGCTTTTCACATAAGGCACTCGCCGATGTTTAAAGGTTCACTGATGAACACACATAGTCACAGTACATACACACAGAAAGTATGCAGATATTCAAATATTATTAATAAATTCATTAAACTGTAATGGGGTAAGACTTGACGATGAGAAGAAACATCGTCTTTTTTCCTGTTCCAATTACCGGTTGTGTTATCGGATGGTATTTTCAATATACTGACCACGCTTTATAGAAGAAATTCGTATTCTTATGAAACAGATCAATTTTTCAGATTCGTCGATTACACAATCTAAATGAAACTAGTCAGTTTCATTCGAATACTTTTATTGATCTGCTGCAGCAAAAAATAATGTTGAATTTTAATGACCATTGATTTGTGTATAAAACATTTTAGGGATTGATATGATACCCTGTTAAAAATATTCACACCAAATTTTACATCAAATTTTATGTAAAAATTTAGAACTTTTACGTGTACAATTTTACATAAATCAATTAAATTGTACGTAAATTAGTATGTAAAATTTTATGTGAAATATTAGATAAAGTTTTACAATTTTATTCGTGCATGTGAAATTTTATATCTAATAGTTTAAAATCTTTACATGAAATTTTATGTAAAATTTGATGTAATATTTTTGACAGGGACAATAATATTAGAAGTACATTACATAACTAGGGATGAAAGTTGGTTTTTTCAAGCAAGGATGATGATTGAGCACGAGTGGGAGTCAAAGGCGCCCAAGACGGACATGAGGGCTCAATCATCATCCAAGTCTGAAAAAGCCAATTCACTCCTTGTTGTGTACCGTGTTTTTTATAATAAGGGCCTTGATAGCTTGTTAGCCCGTCTAAAAAAGCAGAACTTTGAAAATTTTAAACACATCAATAATTTCAAAAATTAGAAAAATTTTAAAAATTAGAAAAATTTTAAAAATTAGAAAAATTTTAAAAATTAGAAAAATTTTAAAAATTAGAAAAATTTTAAAAATTTTAAAAATTTTAGAACTTTTGAAAATTTTGATAATTTAACAAATTTTGACAATTGAAAAAATTTTAAAGATTTTAAAAATTTAAAAATTTTTGAAAATTTTGAAAATTTTGCAGGTGAAAGTGCTGTCTACATTCGCTCCCGATAAACAGTAATTTACTTTCGCCCTTAGAAAAAAATATACTTTCGCCTTGAGGTATATGTATATGTTTGTGTTTTGTTGTGTCTATTTATACATGTACACACAAAAACACTAAAAATGCCTTTTGCCCAGGCTTGACAAACTCGAATTTCGCTCCACTTTATCGTAGGCGGAAAGTGCGTTTTCGATGCACGTGTTATGAAAAATTTATAAGTTAATAATAGGATTAGAAAATAATAATCGACGGGACCTTTATCACAATAGCATTATTCCAACTAAGGAAACAGACTAAACTATTCCTGATAAATGCTGAACTACGGGATAATACTTATTTAACATGATGGGTCAGTATTTATTTGTTTCTGTTCCTTTTTGCGTGTAACGGGCTTAATCTTCAGTCACGACAGTGGTAACCCTGCTAAAAATAGTCAATAGGGATCGATCGGGATCGATTGAATTATCAACAGATTCTAAGCTAATTCTGAATACCATTTTTTGTATAAGGATTCGATTAAAATCGATTAGAATCAACTGGAGTCAATAGATTTTAATAAGGAAAACAACAATCGAAGTAGATAGTTAATACCAAACGTTGGTTTCTATTAACTTTACTTCCCCTTGTTTGTATAGAATTTTGTCGATTCCTATTGATTCCTATTGATTCTATCTATTTTAACCAATTTCTTATGAAAATAAATGGGATTCAGATATAGCTTAGAATTCAATTAATAATTTAATTGATCTCTATAGACTATTTTTAACAGGGAACACTTCCATCTGTTTAGCAGCTACGGCTATCTACGACATGTTGTATGACACTTGAGACAGTTTATCAGGTTTATGTCGTGTTGTTAAGGTCTACAGTTTGGGACTTGCTGACATCGACAGCGCCACTGTGTGCTCTCTCTGAAATAGATGTGTTCTTATGTAAATAGTTCTTAATTCTGTTACTACGGTTAAATAAGATTTATATTTATGGAGCAAATTATATCATTCAGTGCATTAAAAGTATAAGCTAATGTATTTTAGCAATTTAATAATTTTCTTATTTTCCGTAAAAGCCATGAATTCATGCTAGCAAATTGTGTAAGAAGTGAAGTTGCCTTTGATTACCAATGGTGTTATTCTATAGTTACATTTATGTTGTTTATGATTCGGATCGTTTGTCCAATTTTAATATTGAAGTTCACACTTCATATTTAGTTAGGATTTTAGATTTTAGTTGTTTTGACTTTTCAATTATAAACTGTAAATTGTATTGCATATATTGTTGGTGCATAATAATATTGTTTAATAATTATTTTTTTCTCTAATTATTAGTGATATATGTGCGTATATGTATATGATTAGTTGAATTTCACAAGTCTTCCATGTATGTGTATCCTGTCTTCAATAAAGTATTTCAATGGAATTATTATATAGGTGATTTACTATAAATTAAAAACAAAAATTATTGTTTAAAACTTTTTCTATTGAGCATTTACTTTGTGAAATTTATTTTATTGTTGCAGGTTCTTCAACGTTTATGATTTTTGTAGCAGATAAATTTTTCTATCAGCTTCTTGACTAGTAATGTATATTATTTTTAATTTATTAAAATTATTATTTATCTTGTGTTAAACCCACCCAAGATGCACCTCTTCGATCGACACCCACCCGTCCTATTTCTACTAGATTCGCTTTTACATTATCCTCCCATCTACGTCTAGGTCTACCTAGAGGTCGCGTTACCATCGGCCTGCCCTTCATGAAACGCGCTGCCGTACGGTCGTCTCCCATTCTCGCTACATGCCCTGCCCATCCCAATCTGCGTGATTTTATTATTCTGTTAATATTTGGTGACGCGTACAGATTGTGTAACTGATCATTGTGTACTCTCCTCCATTCCCCGGTTTCCTCATCTTTCTTCAGGCCGTATATTTTTCGCGAGACTTTATTTTCAAATACCCTAAAACGGTTGTCTGCCTGCTTAGTGAGAGCCCACGTTTCGCACCTGTACAGAACCACTGGCAGTATTATTGTCCTGTATATTATTATTTTAACGTCTTTAGACAGCAGCCTCGACTTAAGTAAATAACTCACGGCGTAGAAGCAAGCATTACCCGAATGAAGTCTCTTATTTATTTCGACATTAATCTCGTTTCTATCATTTATGGTCGTACCCAAATTCCCAACTCTGAGATCTCCCTCCCCTCTGCAGATGCCTAGCTCATTCACAATCATGTACTTTGTTTTTGATTCACTCACTTCTAACCCTGTATACTCCGCCGCTTTTATGAGGATTTCCGCGTTTCTTGCTACCGTTTCCCTACAATCCCCCAGTATATCCAAATCTTCTGCGTAGCCTAGTATCTGCGTTGTTCCATTAAGCGTTTCGCCCAGCTGGCTAACCTGCATTTTTCTAGCGACATACTCTAACGTTAAATTGAACAGCACTGTAGAGAGCCCATCCCCTTCTTTTAAACCATCGCGTATCGTGAAGGGTTCTGATACATTACCGCCTACTCGGACCTTTCCCGTGCTTCCGTCCAGACATATTTGAATTAATTTCACAAGTTTTTTTGGTACACCGAGAAGTACTAGAATTTGATACATTTTGCTTCGCTTCATAGAGTTGTAAGCTTTTTTAAAATCTATAAATAGTTGGTGTATGGTTTCGCAAAATTCCCACCTTTTCTCTAACAACTGTCTTATGGTAAACATTTGATCACTCGTCGATCTGTTGCACCAAAATCCGCACTGATAATCTCCTACTATATCTTCCACGAATGGAGTGAGTCTTGCTTGTATTACGTTTGACATAACTTTGTAGCACGTTGCTAAAAGTGAAATATCCCTATAGTTATTGCAGTCTGTCTTATCCCCCTTTTTAAAAATCGGTATAATAATAGATTCCTTCCAATTTTCGGGTATTGTTTCATTTTTCCAGATGGTACATACTAGTTTATAGATTTTAAAAGTAAGCTCGACGCCCCCATATTTGAGTAACTCGGCTGGTATAGAGTCATTTCCCGCGGCTTTGTTGTTTTTTAGTTTTCTAATCGCGGCCTCTACTTCTTGGTAGCTCGGTTCCGGTGTTCGTTTAATTCCGTTAATTCTTCGCTATTTTCGTGCACGTTTAATAATTTATCGAAATAATTTTTCAACAGCGACAGTAATTCGTTGTCATTTGTCACGAGGTCCCCGTTTTCGTCCTTCATCAATTGCGCTCTACTCCTAAAACCCTTTCTGATGGCGTTAATCCCTTTGTACATTTCGCGGGGGTTATTTTCCTTACTATTAGTTTCTATTCTCCTAATAAGTTTCTTTTGATACTCCCGCTTCTTATTTCTGTAAATTGCGCCCGTCTGTTTCCTTACGTTAGAATACACTTCTACGGTCCTATCGCTTCTGTTGTGTAAGCTATCTAATTTAGCCTTTTTGCGCCTTTTAAACCAGAGTTCGCACTCTTCGTCAAACCATGGTTTGCTCTTTGGCTTTTTCTTTTTACCCAGTACTTTGTTCGCGGCCTCTTTTACTGTTTTTTCGATGTCCCCCCATAAGCTATTCGGTTCGTCATTCCCCCCCGGCGATGTGTTTGTTTCTTCAAGTGCCTGAAACCTGTTATTAATTTCTATCTGGTACCTAATTCGCTCTGTTCTATCTCGTAGCTTCTCAATATCGAAGCTTTCTACCTTGTTTGTTCGCTTACTATTTTGATTCGCTACTAATCTAGCTCTTAATTTGGTTACTACTAGGAAGTGGTCAGAGTCGCTATCTGCCCCTCTATAAGCCCTTACGTCGAGAACGTTTATAGTATGACGTCATTTTTCAACGAGGAAATGATCAATTTGGTTCTATGTGGCCCCGTCCGGCGTTGTCCACGTTGCCCTGCTAAAAATAATCAATAAAAAGCCAATACAAAAAATTTCTATTGAATTTGAGTCTAAATCTGAATCCTAATAAATGAATTTATGTTCATAGAAATCAATAAAGATGCATAGCTATGTCTACGACTGTATATTGACTTTTATGAAAAATCGCTCAATCGATTCAATTGAATTTAATTGGTTTATAAAAAATTACAGTATTATTGATATTCCAATTGATTTTAATGGAGAAAATACCAACATAATGTAATTTATATTAATTGACTTTTAAACGTATAGTATTATTGTTATTTTAATTGATATCAGTAGAGAAAATGTAAGCAAAATAGAATTCGTATTAATTGACTTGTATGGTATTTGTAATATTCCAATTCATTTTAATTGAGAAAAGGCTAATACAATGTTATTTATATTAATTGACTTTAAAAATGTATAGTATTGTAGACCTTTTTATTTATTTTAATAGAGAAAATATTTGAAAACTGTGATATTAATTGACTTTAGAAGAACATCAAATGTTCATACATTTTGATGTTAAAAATATGAATTAACTTCCTATTGAGTTTTTTGTCATTAGATTAATCAGCGTTGTATTAAATATAGGATTTATTTCTATATAAATTTATGAGAAGGAATACGAATAGTTGCTATTCATTTAGTATTCATCGATTATTATTGGTAATAATCGACATTGTTGGAAATTAAACCACAATTGATACTAATTCATAGCAATAAGTGATACTAATGGATACCAATTGATGTTTTGTTTTTCTAATAAAATATAAGTTTAGACTTATGTAAAATAATGGTTTCTTAAAAAACAAGTATATTTTTTTTAAATATACACGAGTTACATTTATACTCCATATAAATAATAATAAATTATTAGATATAAATAATTAATAAAAACTAATATAATATTTAATATTAATTTTAAAAAAAGTTGAAGTCAGATACGGTAATAAAAATTATTCTTCTTCGGGCATGTCATCTGATGAATCCAGGTCCATTAATGGATCTACTGGCTGAGTATCAGACACTGATGAATAACTTTCATTGTCTTCGTCATCTATATTAACCTTTTCACTGCCGAGAAATTCGATTTGATCAGCATCTTTCATCATCTCTGCATTTTTGTCATTATAATCTTCATCATCATCTTTCAACTGCTGCTCATTGGCGTCGACTTCGAGCGGCTGACTTCCTCCTGCAACCTCTTCTTTTTCTCTAGGTTTTTTGTTATCATTCAAGCTATTATAGTGTATCATAGCCTGAATGCTGATGTGTTGACGATTATCTGAAAAAGCATATTAATAAAAATTAAAATGTTATCTCACAGATTATTGATAAAATAGACCTAAACAAATTATGTTTAAACTCACGCTCTTCTTGAGCATAGCCTTCGCTACTATTATCACTTTCGGTTCCTTTATTTTTTCGTTTAACGCTTTCTTTTTTTTTTGTCTTATTTTTAACATTAACTTGTTCTTCGTCTGAAACTTCAGATTCACTTTTAGTTTGCGCTTAGAGCGCTTAACATTATTTTTCGGTTTCGCATCCCGCTTTAAGTAAGCAATCTTTTTTGTGCCGTACTCCCAAAAATTACTCATTTCAGTAAACATATCAAAATCATTACATATTTTGGCGTATTCTGTATTAAGCCAATGATGATATAAATCTGAAATGAAAACAGGATAATCTATGTAATTTCATATTAATACAAGAGGTGGAGAATTTAAATGTTCGGAGAAATTTTTATTTTTACCTTGGCATATTCTTAATTTTTCAGGATCCAGTTTATCTGGTTTTTCGGAATTTTCCCCTTTGGATTTATTACTTTTTTTCCAGATATTGTAGAGCGTAATAACGTTGCTTCTCCAAAAATTGTCATCAGACAATTTGATACGAACGTATATTGGCTTTTTGCACGCAATAACATATTGTCCCAGACGGATGATGCCATCCATTGGTCTCTACCCATGTGAAACTGGAAAATCATAGAAACAATTAGTGAATTAGAAAATGAACTTCAAAATAAAAATTAATAAATTACCTTGTTATCTGACTTCCTGACGTATCCAATCGGATGTCCAGATTCACCGATGTTTCTTCATTTAACTGGCTACTTATAACTGTATCAAAAAACAAAGTTATTGATGCTAAATTGTACATTTAATAAAAGGCATATTTATATAAATGCTAAATTATTGTGTTAGGATGGAATTACTATTAAAACTTGTAAGCATGATGATTTTCAATACAGCACGTATTGCTTTACATCAATTTACCATTCCAAACTTGCGCATTTATTCCAAAAGGTTACAGAAAAAAAATAATGATAATAATATGAAAATGAAAACCCATAGAGTTATGAAGGAATCACTCTCTTTGTTCAAATCACTCGTTCTAAACAGCATCTCTAAAGACCAATCTCAACAACCAGTTATCAAAAAACATGCAAAAATTAAGTTAATAGTTGTATGCAAAAAATGAGTAAACACTTGAAACTCCGCATGACCAAGGGTTCTTTTGATCAGCACGATGAGGTTTAAAGTTTTTACACATGCAATACAATATTTTTCATTCACGGAGCGGATAATCGCAACTTTAAGACAATTAAAAATGTGCAAAATTGTATTTTACGCCCAGTGAAACAAAAATATTGTTTTACAGCAAGCGAAATTATGAGATAGCCACCAAACATATAGACATAAAAAGTGAAATTATTAAATTTAATAATTAAAACGTGCCCATATCAATTTTTCCAGTTGTATACCCGAAATGCTCAGAAATAGAATACTCCACAGCTATGAAACCTTCACGGCATCATTTTCGTATTGTCAGCTAAAAAAAATATTCGTATTATAGTTTATAGGACAACACGTAGAAAACACAGTATTCAGCTCTTTAAAGCGAATTCTGAAAAATAAAAATTATTATAAATTCATGAAGATAAGAGTTCCATTAAATCGCTGGTAACGCTGAAATTAAAAATTTAAGGAAATTCCATACATAGGGCTTTATAGTCAATAATAAAGAGCACTTTTTAATTTCCAAATTACATGCAAGTGACCTATGTATTGTAGAACTTCCTCAAGTAACTTAAAATTTATAAATTAACCGTATTTTTAAAATATTCAGATTGACTTGCCTTTTTCTGCATCATTCTTATCTAATAATTGGTTTTGAAGTTGTTTATTTAACTCTACGTACTCTTGTACTTGTTTTTCTGAATCATCAAGTTTTTTTTTAAGATGTTTGTACTTCTTTTCCATTGCTTCATACTCTTTCTGTAATTTGTGGTATTTCCCTACAGTTTTTTTTGTCCTTTAACTGTTTCTCCAAATCTTCTATTTTTTTATTACAATCTAGTATAGTCAAATTACTCAAGATCTGAAAAATAAAAAATAAATTATTTAATAAATTTACTTTCTTGCAGTGTTCCATATGCCATATTTCATACATTCGAGTGTTTTTACATAAAAACAATACTTCACGCACTGTTACTTGATTAGTAAATCCTATTGTTATTTATAGCTACTTTGAGTGCAACTTGATTGATACTGATTGATATAAATTGATATTAATTGATATAAATGATATTGATTGAATGTAGTTGATATTAATTGACATCATTTAATGAGACATTTAAGGGGACCTCACCACCTTAAATTAAAAAAAAATGAGATATTGAATTTTTACTGTAAATGTACCTTAAATTGTTGAAATAATTAACTAAACAATTATATTAACTCAGGAATTTTGTAAAAATTATCAAACAAAGTTTATAAAGTTTATGGAGTGAGTGT
>QLSS01000069.1:112163-143916 GCA_024372645.1 Trichomalopsis sarcophagae
ACAATTTTATTTTTCAGAGTTTAAAAGTGGTGTGTCCCCTTAAGTGAAGATCTCTTAAAATCATTATTTTCAATTTTATAACTGCTAGATGAGATTTTGGGATGAGATCTCATCCGGATCTATTGAAGGTAAGTTATTTTTGCCGTTTGTTAACCTGCGAATTTTCGTCTTAATGAGTATAACGTTCCCAATGAAAACTGTGACGTGATTGTATCAGTTAAGATCCTATATGAGTGTTTAAATTTGACGTTTAATATGTAGATTTAATACTAATTTAATTTTTTTAATCAATAACCAAATTTAAATATTAATTTTGGGATAAAAAATCGGAAACTGACAAAATAATTGCAGTTATTTTTTGCTCCAATAATTCAAACTTAGAAAATTTATCACAATATTTGACTTCAAAAAAGGCCAATTTTTGAACAATTTTGTAAGTTATAATTTTTTTTAAAATGTCACCAATCGACTGAGAATGGTTTAAAACGCGTAAAATCCAAAAAATTGGTTAGATGCGATTTTGGTTTGAGCTCTCACCGGAGATCTCACCTCAGATCTCACGTAAGATTTTTCAATAGGGTTTATCATAGTATATATATATAATTTTTCAATAACATTTTTATTTATGTTTTTAGAAAACGAAACTTACAAAAATAGTAACAAGTGCGAATACAGAAAGAACACTCGAGAAATATAAATAAAAGAAATTGATTAATGGTAGAAAACCACTACAGATTATAATTGACAGTAAAGTAAAGTATGCAAAAGTCGAAAAAGTAAATTCGAAAAATACGTATAGTGACGGTGTGTTAGAAGTTCAAATCACGTGTTTTTAGAAAATGTCCGTATGGATGTGTGTGTGTGTGTGTGTTTGTGTGTGTGTGTTTGAGCTGCCATAAAAAATATTGACGGTTGCGGGTTTCGGGGGAGACAGACTCAGAAACTAGACATTTTCACGAAGATTTCCCTACCTTTGATTTTTGTTTTCAGTGATTTTTTTGAGTGAAGATAACTCGTGATCACTTTTTTAAATTTCTGGCCCACTATTGTTCTTGATCAAAATCCCGGCGTAAAAGATTTCGACGCGAATTGCTTAAAAAATGCTAAATTTACCCATAGACTAAAATTCAAAGGTTATATTGGAAAAATCATGTTATACCCTATTGAAAATAGGATCTCAGATGATATCTCACGACAAAATCTTATCCAACCAATTTCTCCGTTTTTACGTGTTTTAAACCATTCTCAGTCGATTGGTATTTTTTTTTAATAAATTCAAACTTAGAAATTTTTTCAGTCCAAATTTGTGATAAATTTTCTAAGTTTGGATTTTTCAAAAAAGCCACTAATTGACTAAAAATGGTTCGAAACACGTAAAAAACAAAAGTTGGTTGGATGAGATTTTGGCGTGAGATCTCACCTGAGAATGCACACCGCATCGTCCGATACTGTATGGTAAGCGGCCGCCACAATGCAATATTGGGAATGCCATCCGGCCCCGGGGCCTTGTTGTTTCCTACCCTTCTGCAGGCGGCTAACAATTCCTCAATCGTGATCGGTGGAACAGCCTCTTCATTCGCACCTCTTTCGATGACACTTGGCTCTTACAGTTGCCTGGGAAACAGTATGGTCACTACCCGGTATAATAGTTCCGGGCATTTTGGAGGGGGTACGTAGCTTCCTTTAATCTTCTTCATTACTATTTTGTAAGGTCGACCCCAAGGGTCCTCTTCGACCTCATCCTGTAGTTCTTTAAGGCACCGTCGTTTGTTTTCGCGGATTGTCTTGTTAAGCAATAGATCCTGCGTCTCCTCTTCTAAAGGTGTTAGTGCTACCCTGATTAACTAACACCAAGTCCAAGAGAGCAAATGCTTCTAGCAGTACTCGTCCTCTTTGGTTAGTCCTTTGACTGTCCCACTCTACGGCCCATGCATTAAAATCGCCTGCGATAATTACTGGCTTTGTTCCCGCAATATCCTGTACGAGTCGATCTAACTGCCGCTGGAACTGTTCGATCGGTGCGTTAAGCGCACATGCCCAGATCGCTGCTCTGCCAGTATCGTCTGTTTCCCACGATGTATCGTCCAGAGCCTTGTATGGTTCACATATAATGGCTACGTTGACCTCCGTCTCATGAACGTACTGGTTAAGTAAATCCTGTGCTGTCTCGCAGTGATTCAAGCTCAACTGCACTATCTTCGTTTCTTCAGCTTCTTTACTGCCGCTCGGTATACTGGGCATGTGTACTTAGCAGCAGCATGGTCACTTTTCTCTGTTGATGGCGCTTCGCTACTAGAAAGACTTTTTTCAATTGGGTATTTAGAATTTTTAAATACTGTGAATTTGTTCAGAATTTAATTTTCTACAAAATAGCCAGAATAGATGTTCGCCCTGGGTATAAGACGTTTCTTTAAAACTCTTTATACGGGGCGAGTGCCTAAAAATGAAGAAGCAAACTCTTTAGTATGTAATTATTGTGAATTAAGGGGACATTTTCAGCCTGCTCATCAAAAATGGGAAATAGTAAAGGGAATGTACAACTTTAGCGGCAAGATTGTCAACACAATTAATATTTGTCGAAAGAAAAATGTTCACCTTCGTGAACAAAACAATAACAGTCGTAATAAAAGTAATTCCGACGGAAGAATTAATAAGAACAATTACAATAATAATATTAAACATCCCAACAAATATTATAACTATAACGATATCAACCAATATAGTTCAAATAATAGTCTAAACAATAGTAAGATTTATTTTGATCGCAAGTAATAAGGATACGCCTGTAATGTACGCCTGTACGAAATGACAAGCGATCTAATGAAGAAAAAAAAATAAATAATAGCGGCACAATAAATACTGGAAGATTCAATCGCAGCAGTGAGAAGTTATGAAAAGACTCAGAGAGTACACATTCATGCAAGTCTAACGAAATTGATAGTGCAACCTATACAGCGACGAATAAATTAAATATATGCACTAAAGATGGCACATCACGTCGTACAGCCAATATAAGGTTTGCGAGATCACAGCAATATCCTCCACTCATATCACTTAAGAGTAACAACATTTAAAGAAAGAAGCAGACTTTTACAAGAATACAGGAACAGACATTTCTGTAATCATGCGAAAATATATTAACGAGAATATTTCAAACATTTGCAAGAATCCTACATTAACACTAGATTTATCGCATATTATTACTTCAAACAAAATAAAAAATAAAACATAGGTTCAAGAAAATAAAAGTGCGAAGAAAATTATAGCAAACAAGAAATACATCAACAAGTTTAATCTACCAGTAACCATCATTAACAACAAATCAATACCGCAGATTAGAGGTGTTTTGTCCACGATAAATATCTCTTCAATGCAGAGGAACGCATCGTATGCGACAAATCAATTGAATACAATGAGAGCGTAAGTGCCTCTCAAAAATACTTACTGGACAAAAGCTAATGAGTTCAAATTTATTTTAGAAATAAGGAAATTATAAAAAGAAATGTGACTCTAGGATAGACTAAACAAAAAGATAGGGAGAAACGCAATTACAATGTACGGCTTTTGCAATCACAAGTACAAAAAAAGCGCAATATCAAAATTCAAAATTCCCCTTCCCGCTACAAATGATATTTTCCCATTTATAGAAGAAAGTTATTTATATTTCATTTATAAATCAGATGGATACCTAGTCAAGATTAAAAAATGAACAATATTTCTCACACACAAAATAATAATGTTGATAAACACTTTATATCAATGGAACCAGAATCAAACATTCAAAGTTATCGTCAATCTATAATAGTATATTGTGTACCAAGAGCGTAAAGTGGGCTTTTTTAGGCCGAGTGTGGAGTTTGCAGTACGAGTCAAGGCGAATTAGCCCGAGCCGAAGGTGAGGGCGTTACGAGCCGCAGACGAGTACTGCAACCATACGAGGCCAAAAAGCTTAGCTCTTGGTGCACACCATATTCTTTGTAACACAAGTATGTATTTTCGCGTTTTTTGACATATTGAGTGGAACTGGTGCAACTTTTTTCAGATGCGGCAACAACAGTTTTTATGTGTATTTATGTATAGGTATATATATGTAAGCTTGTAGTTTACCAAGCTTGGCTTTGTCACTTGTTGACATATGAGTGAGAACCAGTATGTAATAAGACTCCGAGCCGTTAGGATCGTTATAAGCGAGGTTATTGAAACTGATGTACTAAAAGGTTTGCTATCGGCAATTGTATAGATTCAAGTTAGTCTTAAGTTTATACGTTTACTGTAATATTTTTAGCCTTTACTAATTTGTACATATTGTTAATATTACAGTTGTTTAAACTACATCATACAAGTGTTGATTTCTAACCCGAAACTCCACTCCAGTGAATTTCCTTGAGTTGGTCTTACATATATATATATATATATATATATATATATATTCATTTTATTTATTGGTGAACAACTAAATTTTCTTTTTATGTATATAAGAACGTCATACAAACACTATAAGTACAATGAAACGGGCATGGTAAGTGACGTAGTAATTATCTTGAGAGTTGTTCTTTGCTTTATTACGATTAAATATAATAAACTTGACTTTGTTCGATTGATCTCAGTTCTTTTCTATCTGTAATTTTGTTGCGGAATATATCAAACTCGCCTGACCTTTTACTTTTCTAAGAGTTAATATTTTTTAGAGATTTCTATCCTTTTTTTAAAATTGTTTAGAGTATTTCATATTCAAAGTCGTAAGAATAAAATATAAGCATCTTTAGCACCATTCGACCACAGCTTTTTTGTAACATTTTTATTACTAAGATGAAATCACTAATTGTTCTAATACACCTGACCGAAATGGCCACTTTTTGCGCCAGAAAATCGGGGCAAAAGTATAATTAGCGGGGCAAAAGTAAAATCAGCGGGGCAAAAGTAAAATTTGCGGGGCAAAAATAATTTTTTTTTTTTTTAATGAATGAAACAAAAATATTAAAAAATACGTTTCTTTCAAAAAATTTAAGTTTCAAGGATAAAAATAATGATAATTCAAATATGATACATACGAAAAATAACGTATATCATGAAATATTAAATTAATAATAAACTAATAAAGTATTGAAAAAAGCTGTGAATGAATTCACTGCACACAGATACCTTAAGTATACTTTAAGGTTTGAAAAACACCTTTTACAAGGTAAAATGTTGGCAACTATAAGTTTGGTCTCCACCCTGGCAGAAAATAACCCAACAGTTGAATACGGTTAGCCTACGAACCTGCTAAAACCATCACTTTGGCCAACAGTTTACCGTTGGTAAGAATTTCTACGAGGGTATAAATATACGCTAATGAATGTAGTGAAATCAATTTTATATATGCCAATCATCAAGCATTAAAGTTCAGCAGGTGAGATAAGATCAGCTACTTTAGTCTTTAGTCACTTGACACGGCCTTGTGAAAGATCCGGACCGTCTTCTTTACTCTATCCAGGCTTAAAATGTACCTCAAACATGCCCCCTCAGACCTAATGAAAGACATTTCTAAAAAATCTACTTCTACTATTATATTAAAGTGCTTAATGTAATTAAGTGTCGTGAAGCCATTCACATCTTTTCTCAATAACTTAACATCCAGGAGTTACCCTGACACCTGGACATCATCTATCAAGTGGATATAATTTTGGGCCTTAAAATTTTTTGGCCTTATATTTCATGACATACGATAGTTTTCGTATGTATCTTATTTAAATCATCATTATTTTTACTTTTATCCTCGAAACTTGAATTTTTTAAAGTAAAATTGTGAATTTTTTTTAACGTTACCCTGGATAATGCTACATATTATTGACCATGACTGAAAACTGGTAAATAAATAGATACCAACTTTGTTAAATATTTGGCCTTATGATTTGTACATTGTCATGACATATCCTAATCATACTGGAAACTGTTGTCTTGTCATGTCAAAAGGAATTTATTTTTTTGAAAAAGTCAAATCAATCTGCGGTATTAAAACAACTTCACCAAATCCCTCGTTAAAAAAAAAAAGGATTGGAACGGATTGAAGTGGATTGTAACGGATAAGAACGTTTTCCTGGTTTCAATCCGTTTCAAACCATAACGGTAAATCAAAATGTAGTATTCAATTCCTGTCAATACATTTTAATCCATATCAATCATATAAAACTTAGATGTTATAGGGGTTTGAAAGCTGTGCAATAAACTTAGCCAAAACACATAAAATATCTACTTTTTCCCGAAATCTCAAGTGCAATAAGGCCTTTTTGTGTCTATAATCGAGGCACAAAAAAACTCATTTTTTTCAGTTTTTGATTTATTACTAAAAAAATAAGTAGTCAAATCACTTGAAATTGTAATGGGGTATAGTTTGATACGTGACCCATTGACATAATTTTTTTCGCGAGGTTATGGCGTTTAGTTTCAGAGATATGAATTTAAAAAAACAATCGCCTTTTTCATTTTATATGTCGAACAAAGCGGCCAATCCCGAGCACCAAACGAGGAAAAGTAGGTAATTTTATTCTCTTTCAAATACATATTAGATGAATTGTTTGTAACGATGGGATAATTGAAAAAAAACGTAAAATAGTGTTTTTCAAAAATCAAAAAATGTCCATAAAAAATATAGTTAAGAAATTAAAAAATAACTTTTCTCGAATTCAGAATCCAAAAATATATATGCTTGTCAAATTTTATTGATATTGACAAAGTAGTTCACACACACATCCATACGGACATTTTCCAAAAACACTTGATTTGAACTTCTAACACACTAAAAAGTGTTTTCTAGAAGTTTTGAAGAAACTGAAAATTTTACTATTACAAAACTTTCTCTAGGAGGAAGCATTAAAAAATTATTTTTTGTATGTTACAGATTGAAACGGATTTAACATCTAAGTTTCATATGATTGATATGGATTAAAACGTATTGAAACGTATTGAATACTACATTTTGATTTACTGTTATGGTTTGAAACGGATTGAAACCAGGAAAACGTTCTAATCCGTTTCAAGCCTTTTTTTAACGAGGGTCGTAATCTTACTTTTTCCTGGCCAGGGATAAGTTTCGAGAGAACACCCTTTATAAACATTATATTCTTGCCCTCGCTTTCCGCCAATGTTCAAGCATATTAACAAAAAATTTTTTCCTATTAAAACTTTGCTGCAGGGGGTGAATGGGGTATGTGGGTTTAAGAGTTTCAGTTTTAGGATCTCTCCTCTCATTTGTTCACTGTTGAATAAGTGAATCAGATTCACTTATTCAAAAGTGAAATTTTCACTTGACAAAATAGTATTTATGTTAGCGTTTCACTGATTAGAATAATCATATTTTCACTGTTCTAAAAGTTAAACCGAATTTCGGTGTCAAAGTAGTGATTTTTTCACTATTTTAACAGTGAAAAATACGTTCACTGCACAAATAGTGAAAATTTTCACTGTTTTCCATGAAGAGAGCATGAAAATGTCATATTTTTACTTTTTGAGTTTGGAAATTTGTGCAGTCGCGCGCTAAAATGATCAGAAAATCAGAGAGTGCATAGATTAATCACTATCGTCTTTTTAGAATAGAACAGATGCATATAATTGCTCCAAGTTCAGCCGTACTTAAGACCACGAACGTGGACGTATCGGAGCTTGGTCCCTTCTTTTTTTTTCCTTTCCTTTTTTTTATTCTTTTTTTCATGTTTGATGTATTTATGAACCGTATGACTATGGTTGTGTTAAAATATGTGATGTTGACAAACCTTGATCTACTGAAGTGTACGTATGTTCAAGGATAGAATAACGTTCTTTGATTTTTAATTGCGGATCGTTGTTATCTAATAATAGTAGCCTATCGTGAATTGACTTTGCTGTAGTTGTTACTTCTGTTTTGTAGTTGCATAAAATAAATGTAATAGCTTTTCTAATTTTATTCATATTTTTTTCTGAAAAGTTTTAAAACTTTTTATTGCAGGATACAAATATCCACATGCAAATGTGTACTCCACAGTTATTCCAAGAACTACCATCTTTTGATATTTGCAATGGTACATCATACCTTTTAGAAAACTTCCATTCATTCCAATCGATAATATTATTTTGAACTTTATAGGTTTTAATAAAAGAGCACAAACTCTTGATCCACTGGTGGCTCGGTTTTCCATGAAGGGAGTCAATGTATAAAATACGTTTTAATTTAAAATATACAATGAATAATACCCAGTGATTGATTGGTTCCATGTCTACATTCAACGGTAATATCCACATATCGGAATCGCAAACGTTTGATTTCACTATCCACTTTTGGTATCCCAAACTTACTTTGCTGTGATCAAAAATACTGCTAGATACAAAAGTATCGAAATAAGTTACTTACAAAATTTACATCTGAAGTTCTTTCATTTATTAATAAATGTGCTGCTATACCAGTCCATGCTGCAGGTAAAACACTTATTTTTTCTTTATTTAAATGAGTGATAATTGTATTCAGTATGTAGCTTTTTCCACTATCTCCAGATCCATTAATAAAGAAACACTTTACTTGATCGGCTTTATTAATTACACTATTTATTACTTCATCGAAAATTTCACTTTGTTTATTCGTTAAAAAGCTTATATTGTATAATGAATCATTTTCAATTTTATTCGTTGCATAAAATTCTTCATAATTGGTTTCCTTACCATCCTCACTAAATTTAGGTAAATTGGAATCAGTCAGTGTATACCCGTAACTTGTTAAATAGAATTGATATGTTTTAGTGAGATATTTTACGTATTTCTTTAGTTAACAATGGACATTCTAGCTACAACTACTTCATGAAATGTTGCGTATGTACATTTTCCAATGTTTTCAATTCTTCATAAGATTAAGCCCCCTTTATATGTAATAATAATAATCTTAAAAAAAATCTTTCACGATCCTCCACCTAGACCTTGTCATCGGCCACTCTGTGCACCTAGACACCGCCCTCGAATGATTTTTACACCTATACACAAAAAATCACAGTGCATGCCACCTAGACGTCGTCATCGGCTACCCTGGCTACTGCTACCGCGCCACTTGATATTAAATAAAAAAAAAAAAAAAAAAAAATGAAATCACATCCGTAGTCCTGCTGGTCGGTATATATGTGGTCACATCAGTAATCCCACTAGTCTGGATAAGTATGAGGGAAAGCAATTTGTGCGGCTAAATTCACGGTCTTAACACTAGCCGTGTGCGGCCAACTTCGTGGTCTGAACATGTTGGGCTGAAGAATCCTAAACAGATTTTTGCATTTTTGTTGAGACATGCTTATTTATTGTAAAAAAGGCTGTTTTCTTGTCAATATTTCAATTGGAAATCATAGTTAAACATACAAACATGATTATACGCCAAAAAAATTTAGATTGAAAATTTAAAAACCCAATATAGAAGTAAATAGTGTCGCGGTCGCCGCAGGCTTCTTAAACTCGCCTTCGTGGTGCTATCGCGCCACTTGATTATAATTTCTTTACTATTAAACTCAACGTTGTTGTTTTTTAAACGATTTGGTTCTTCCATTTCGACTTCGTGCATCATTTTGTATGATTTAGCGTACATGATTACTTGTCGAAAGAAATTATCTAATTCTTTTAATAGCATTAAAGAACATGAAACATTAGTTTGTAATCGTGATTGCGAGGCGATTTCATTATCAATGATGTATAGTTGCTCATATCTTCTGGCTTCGTTTCCGTCTAGATGTAAGGTATAAATATTGTGGAAAATTTGACCACTTATTCGAATAACTTGAGGGCCTCTCCCGAAAAGAGCGTAAAAACTAGCTCCAAAACTTGCGGAGGCAAGTGTATTATTATATTGTCTAATATTATTTAAAAAGTGTTAAAGGCGACGGATACACCTTAAACTGTCAAAAAATTAAAAATCCAATTTTTTGTTTACATTTTTCCAAAATTATTTACAAAATAAATTAAATTATTAAATCTATTCAGGTGTAATGTAAAAAAGATAAAACAATGTTTATATGTGTCATATTAAGTAAGTCTGCGGTAGAGCTGAAAAATGGAAATTCAGAATTTTGGCCTTCAAAGAAATGTTATGCCTGATATAATATATGCCTGATATTATGACACATATAAACATTGTTTTATCTTTTTTATATTATACCCGAGTATATTTAATAATTTAATTAATTTTTTTAATGTTGGGATCAGGTTGGGTGAGACTATTAATAATCGACACTAGAAGATTTCGAGAAAAAAGGCTTTATTCAATCGTCCGAAAGATAAACCACTGCGGGTAAACACGTGCGCTCTCTTGGAGTGCCGGCGACGAACTTGCGCGGCGAGCCGAGCAACGCAGCTCGACGAGCTCGCACATGCGCAGGGAGGGGAGAGTCCCAAGTGGACCTATCTCAACATTTAACAATTTCGGAAAAATATAAACAAAAAATTACAACGTTTCCTCTATTGCAACAATAAGAAAACTTCTTATCACATGATATTTCCAATTTGAAATATTTAGCATTACAGAATTCACATATTTCACTCATGCTACCTAAATCATTCTCCATAATTGCTGATTCATCATCGAAATCGAAATCGAACATGGCATCTAATTTTGTTATTGAAAATTCATTGAAATTTTTAATAGCGTAACCGTTTAATTTTTTATAGTTATTATTATAATCTTATTACTTTTTAATTTTCTTCAGAGCTATAAATATAAATATATGTACCTAATCAACCGAGCGACGTTAGGAGTGAGGTGACCCTGCTAGTATTAATTGAATGTTGTTAGCAACAAGTGAAGTGTGAAAAATATTAATTAAATTTATTAGCTACGTATACAACGTATGGACAATAATATTTAATTAATATTTTTTAGAAATGTCTTTCATTATGTCTGAGGCGGCATATTTAAGGTACATTTTAAGCCCGGGTAGAGTGACGAAGATGGTCGAGATCTTTCACAAAGCCGTGGCAAGTGACTAAAAACACTTATTTATATAGTAAAATGTCATGAATTTTGGTCAGTGATTTTGTATGGTATGTAGATGATATTTCTCGGTAGAAATAGTGTATAGTGTAAATTTTTACAGTGGATATTTTTTGTTTTTTAATTTACGTAAACAGAAAAAAATTTTATCGGACGAATGTTTTACTGTTTTGTTGCAGGATTTAACCCAGGTTGGACCCCTTAATGCGTTTAATTAAGATTCAGATTTACTACGACTTCTCGAGAGCCTTATTATCTTGTATCTGAGGACCTGCTGCTGTTGCTATTGAGAAACCTTGATCATCTGGGGCGTGAGGGCCTTGATATTGCTGGCGTGCAGAAGCGGTAGGCTTGAATTTGTGTCCGGGTGTCACGGGTATGCTAAGCTCGAGCAGATAGGTTTGTCGGACTTCCTGCACTGCCGATCCTCTTTGTCGTCTTCGTCTCTCGCCTCCTCCTCGTCCTCGAACTTGATGAGACGTTTTCGGCTTGATGATCTTGAGCGCCAAGTATCGTTTGCTGGTCGTCGGAGCAACTCCGGCAGTCGACGTTGCTGCGCTCGCCAATTGTGGCGAACCCTACTGCACTAATATGTGAGGGCCGGCGAGGCGCGATCCTCATCAAACCTGAGGCTGGAAAGACGTACGCGGACGTACTGGGTTCCATGCGGAAAAATGTGAACCCGTCGACTTGTAACGTTGACGTTAAAGCCATACGCAAGACAAAGGACGGAGCGGTTCTTGTGCAGCTTGAGAAGGATCAGGATCGCCAGACCTTTCTGCGAGCTTTACAAGATTCGCTGGGACAGACTGCGACGGTAAAGGAACTCACTTCCAGGGTGACGCTGGATTTTATGGACCTGGACTGCGTCACGACAGCAAGGGACGTCGCGGACGCGATCAACCGCGAACTGGGGACGGAGGGTGAGCTGGCCGTCCATGTCTTTGGAGCGAACAACCGCGGACAGGCCTTGGCCGTCTGCGAGTTTGACGCAAAGGAGGCGGCGGACCTGCTCAAGAAGGGCCGAATTAAAATCGGGTGGGTTAACTGTCGGTTACGACTCAGGCTCCGCGTTCCGAGGTGCTACAAGTGCCTCGGGTACGGACATATAAGAACTGAGTGCACGGGACCCGACAGACGTGACTGCTGCTGGAAGTGCGGCAAACAGGGACATGTGGGAAGGTCGTGCAAAAGCACACTTTCCTGCTTTCTCTGCGCGGGGACGTGCCTGGCACGTCCTCGTGTGCTGTATTTAAAGCAGCTCTGACGGAAGGCAGGACGAGACAGTCGCAATGGATCTGACGATACTCCAATGCAACTTGAACAGAAGTAGCGTGGCACACGCGCTGCTTCCTCAAGTTGCGGAAGAAACGGACGCGGACGTGCTCGTGATAAGCGAGCAGTACAGAAACCTTTCGGAACCGTCGTGGATCGCGAGCAGCTCGAATACGGCGGCGGTGTAGGCCCGAGGGATACACGCGGCGCGTATCACAGACAGCGGGTGCGGGGATGACTATGTTTGGGTGAGGATCGGCGCTGTCATTGTTGTCAGCGTCTATCTCTCCCCGAACAATAGTTCGCGCGAGTACGCCGAAAAGCTGGAAGCCCTGGAAGACGTCGTCAGAGACCTCTCGGACGACGTGATCGTGGCGGGCGATTTTAACGCGCGGGCGGTCGAGTGGGGAATGCCTAAGACGAACAGAAAGAGGCGACTGATTTTACAGATGGCTGCCCGACTGGGACTGGAAGTAATTAACGAGGGAAACGTGACTACGTACAGACGACCCGGCTTCGGTGATTCCATCCGGGATATCACTTTGGCCACGGACAGTTTGTTGACAAAGCTGCGGGGATGGAAAGTGATCGAGGACTATACGGCCAGCGATCATCAGTACATCACCTTTAGCTTGACTAGTGACACCGTGAAGAGGCGAACACGGACACAGAATAGATGAACTACACGTTGGGACACTGGACGTATAAACAGGGACGAACTGACGAGACATAAGGTAGCGACACCTTCTGTGGATCTGTCTCGGGGACCGACGGACCAAGTCGTGGTCGAGCGGTGTGTGAACGATCTGGAAAAGTATCTGCAGCGCATCTGCGAAGCCACGATGCCACGGAAACGGTACAGACGAGACAAACAGCAAGCCTACTGGTGGACCCCAGAGATTGCTGAGATCAGACGAAAGTGCCACCGACTGCGGAGACAGGCACAGCACCAGAGGGACGAACGCGAACGGGAGGCTCTATCGCGGGAATACAAACTTGCGAGAAAGCTTCTCAGACGTACCATCAACGACAGCAAACGACAATGTTGGAGACGACTAGAGGACGAAGTAGATTCAGACCCATGGGGGGAGGGCTACAAGATTGTGACTCGCAAACTTGGCGCCTGGAACCCTACAGAGACGAAGGACGGAGACACAATGGAGAGGATCGTAAATGATCTCTTCCCGACTCACCCGAAGAGAACGGATGATACGAACGAGGACGCGGCGATAGAATGTCCACCTTTCACGGTGGGAGAGCTTCAGAGCGCTGCAGCCAAGCTGTAGCCTCGGAGGGCTCCAGGACCAGATGGCATCCCGGTGGAGCTGCTGCGGATCATCGCTGCCGAAAGGCCGGATGCGCTGCTGCAGATCTACAACGGGTGCCTGGTCGCGGGAGCGTTCGGGGGGCCTTGGAAGACTGCGCGGCTGGTCCTCATTCCCAAAGGGAAAGGGGATCCTGCCGCATCGTCTTCCTATAGGCCTCTCAGCCTCCTGAACACATCGGGAAAGCTGTTCGAACTATTGCTGCGACCGAGACTGTTGCAGGCGGTGCAAGCTGCCGGGGACTTATCGGACAGACAGCACGGTTTTAGACGAGGACGCTCAACGATCGGAGCCATAACGGACGTACTGGAGATCGTGGACAAGACGAACGACGTATGCCACGGAGCCAGACCGCTGGTACTCTTGGCGCTACTCGACATACGGAACGCTTTCAACTCCGCGAGGTGGACCGACATTTTGGAGTCGTTGGAAACAACCTTCCGAGTATCGGCCTACCTGGCGCGAGTTGTGAGAAGTTATTTACAGGATCGGTACTTGACATACGAGACAACGGATGGAATGCGACGAAAACGGGTGACGGCAGGGGTGGCACAGGGCTCCATTTTGGGTCCTGACTTTTGGAACACACTGTACGACAGTATACTGAGACTGGACATGCCACACGACACGTGCCTCATCGCGTACGCGGACGACGTGGCAGCCGTCATAACCGCACGTGACGCCCACTTGGCTCAGCTGAAACTGAACCAGGTGATGAGACGCGTAGACAGATGGATGACAGAGCACGGACTGCAACTTGCATTGCAAAAGACTGAGTTGATGCTACTCACTAGAAAACGGATCGAGACGATAATACCGATGACTGTGGGAACGGAACGGATGGCAACCAAGAGCGAAGTTAAGTATCTGGGGGTGACCCTGGACACGAAACTGACCTTCTGGCCACGCATACGTAACGTGACTACGAAAGCAGCAGAAAAGACGAAGGCTTTGAGTAGACTCATGGCCAACACGCGAGGACCGAGACCGAGTATACGAAGACTACTGTGAGCGTCACCCACTCGATCATGCTCTACGGGGCCGAGGTATGGGCGGACGCGTTAAAAGTCAAGCGACGGGCGAAGGCTATGACGAGTGTGCAAAGAACCGGGGCACTAAAGATCGCATGCGCGTACCGGACCGTATCGGAAAATGCGATCTTCGCGATAGCGGGTGTTATTCCGATTAACCTTCTTGCGCACGAGTGGAATCGCTTGTTCGCACGAAGCTCGAGCGTTGGGAGGGCAGACGCTGCGACGGAAGAACGGACGAAGACGATCGAGAAATGGCAGACGAGGTGGACAACGAACGAACAAGGACGTTGGACCCACAGACTGATACCGGAGGTTGGGCCCTGGAAGGACAGGAAGCACGGTGAGGTGGGTTTCTACCTTACCCAATTCTTGTCCGGCCATGGGTACTTCCGAAAGTATCTTCACAGAATGAACAGAGTGACGACACCGGATTGCACGTACTGTGGACAAGCTTGGAACGACGCGGAGCACACGTTCTTTGTGTGCACCGGTTGGACCAAGCAAATACAAAGACTGGAAACGCTTCTCGGCACGACGATTACGCCAGACAACGTGACAAGACTGATGACAGCCAGCACGGACGCTTGGACGCTGCTTGCCTCATACGTGCGGGGTATATTGCAGTGTAAGAAAGAAGATGGACGCCTGGAAAACTGAGTGGCTTAGAGAGTGAAAGAGTAGAGTAGTAGTATTGTATGAACGGAAGCAAGGAATGAATACGCAAAGACAGCGGCCCAGTCCGAAGTAGTGTGATAAACGGTACCGGGCTGACGTCGAGCGAACAGGGAGATATGTGTTTAGTGGGTAGGGGTGGCCGCCGCTGCCGAGTCCCACACTTGGTGTTCCCGCAAGGGAACAGTCGTCCGTTAAAATGATTCACAGCCTCCTACAAAAAAAAAAAAAAAAAAAAAAAAAAAATGTGAGGGCTAACCGAAACCGCTGTAACGGAAGAAGAAGGAAGACCTTGTCGTTTATTGTTGACTCGTTCCGAAGAAACAAGGGTATAAGGTCTTGGAGAGAGCATATAGTTGACGTTGAGGAGACTGAAGTACGAGTCGAACAAGCCTAGGTCGAGCACGAGCGGTGAGAGCTCCTGAAGTTGAAGACGAGCTAATAGATTTTCCGTTGATCGCGGTATCGATCTCGCTCTTCTCTGTTGTGGCAGTCTTGCATGTCCTGAAGCGATTGGCCGGTGCCCAGTTTCCAGTCCACCGATATGAACCAAGGGTCACAAGATGTTCGCTGATGTAGAGCACGCTGCTGTTTACTCTTTGGATTCACACGTCGTGTTTGTGATGATCCACGCGAGTGCTTGCGTCGATTCTTGGCAGGTGTTCAACGCCTATGTATTAGACACATGAATTTTGTCGAGAGGTACACTAGCGGTAGAGCGAAGGTTCATTGATGAACGCACGATCAAGCAAAATCACGCACAACAGACAGATTTGCGAGAACTTGTGCGCACCACGCGGCTCCGAAACACCACTGTTTTAGGCTACACAAGTTTATGTTTACACAAGGCCGGACGTACTCTGCTGCTGCGAGTGCCTCTGTCCTCTCAAACAAACACTGATGCACGTTTGTAAACGATGCGAGAAAAACTAGATAAAGAAAACTAGACAAGTTCTGGCTTGAAAAATCTAGTCCTCTTTCCTCAGAATCTTTGTGTAGATAGATGCTTACTCCGTGCGTTCGGCTCTCTGCAACTGCGATTCGTTTCGTAAAAAGCAGTGATGCTTAGCGCCCACCTCTCTCACTCTTTTACTATTAGAGTTAATAAAATAGAGTTGCACATAATTAATTCGCATGTGCAAGAGTCCCGCTTGGTGGCGCCATCGCCGCGCTTGAAACGTATAATAAGGTCACGTGGAATGTAGTGGCAAGTTCAAACTTGTCAACTATCAAGTTGGAAAATGTTTTATATATTTTTAAAAATATACAAAAACCAACATGGCAAATGCGATCGTGGAGATATTCGAATTGATTGAATATGTTAATCGTGGAGTAGACCCTTTGAAGAAGGATGTAAAGTATTCAATTTCTATCACATATTATTATGTGGAATACAGTAAATAGGGTTGATAAATATTTTGCACAGTGTTTGCCATCCACCTCTTCATCAGAGTGCTTGAAGTGCAAACCACAAATAACTGTGTATAGTGAAACACAACTAACATACTTTAGAAGTATAGATTCTTCTGTAGGAAACCTATGTAAAGGTATACCTGAAGCCGCATACGTTAAGCATCCATTTATTGCACACTTTTTGTAAAAGACATTTCTTATTTATTAACTAAATATTATATACTTTTTATTTATTAATTTGATATTTACTATTATAGGTTATAAAAGCTTTACGTTTAGTCGTGAACAGATGGGAATTGCTTTCTCAAGAAAATATAATAATATATTACGATATTTTGAATTAAGAGGTTGTCGGTGCATTGTCTGCGTTCCGAAGCAGTAACAATAATTAGCTTGCCAGAGTAGCCAATGACAAGGTTCAGATTGTTTTCGGCGTCTTGGTATAAAAACCATTCAAGTACGGTGTCTATAGGTGTACAGGGTGGCCGATGACGACGTCTAGGTGGTGCGCTCCATGGTTTTTGTTGTCTAGCTGTAAAAATCATTTTGTTTATCGGTGAACAACTAAAATGTTCTATTTATGTATTAGAACGTCATACAAACTCCATAAGTACAATGGAACAGGCATGGAAAGTTACGTAGTAATTATCTTGAGAGTTGTTCCTCGCTTTATTACGATTAAATATAATAAACTTGACTTTGTTTGATTGATCTCAGTTCTTTTCTATCTATGATTTCGTTGCGGAATATATCAAACTTGCCTAACCTATTACTTTTTAAAAGTAAATTTTTTTCACTTTCAATTTCAATAAATACAAATATACATTATTGTATCTGATACTACTTTTACATTGAACTCGGCGCAATCTGCTTATTTTCGCTAAACTTCGGACATTCCCTCCTGCCGCCGCTGTTGCTGCTGCTACTGTCGTAACGTAATTTGTCGCCGCGAAAAAGCAGCTGGATCATCCCGCTGAAAGGTACTCGCGGCGTCAAACGTCTACCACTCTCTTGAAAAATTATTTCCTTTCGATAATACGTAGTCAGGCGAGAGGTGAATAATTTGGTCGGGTGGTGTGTGTGTGTGTATGTGTATGTGTGTGTGCGCATGTGTGTGTGTGTATAATAAGTGCAACATCGGAATAAAAGCATTATTGCGTTTATTTGACAATAAAGTCACGATACAGTATGGATTTACAATATTTTCCTTGCAACATGACGACACATCACTCTGGGAAGAGGGGCGAAGCGTCATACTCCGATCGGGACGCCGAGGAGCCGTCCCAAATTATTGTACGAGGGCACCGGAGAGTTTGCCGCCCCTCTAGTCTCCAGGATTATCATCATCATATAACTTGTATTATGAACCTTACACGTGTACTCATGCAAGAGTGTGTCAGTATTTACAGAGTAATATAGTAGCACCTTGTGCAAAACATGCGTTATTATGCTAAAGGTTACGCGCGAATCGAGTGTCGAGTATATATAATAGAAAGGTGGAGACGGAGATACGGAGATCTCGGCAAGGCATTGCTCGTTCGTTGTTTTTCCATTCCACCGAAAAAGCCGTTGAGCACGCGTACCCGCGTATAATTCTGCACAGTGATTTTTAATCGAGTCGACTATACTTTGACAATTTCGTTGAAAAATCGTGCATCGTCACGAGCGCCGACGTCATCGTTTTTAGAAAATCAATAACGCGCTCTTTGTCCCGTGTTCCCCGATCGCGCGGAAGAAGCCCTGCAAGAATCGAGCCCCGTTCACGCAAACTCTACTTGCTTTACATAGGCAGGATTATTTCGTTATTCATGTATGATACACACACACACACACGCCCACACACACGCACGCACACACCCGCACACACACACGCACACACACGCACACACGCACACGCACACACACACACACACATATATATATATATATATATATATAGTTATAGTCATCAGTTATGTTATACCGCTATGCATACAAATATCTCGCGGTTCCTAGACAATTGAATTAGTAGTAAAACAGAGATGAGGGGACGAGTAGGGGGCGGAGCAGGGATGGTGAGAGAATACAAAAGACATGTGCTTTCGTCGTCGAAAAGCGCAGAAGACCCAGCACCGTGTTTAACTTGTCTTGGGAAACTTACGTAACTATTATCACTAATGCGTTTGGGGAGAGAGAAAGAGCTTCGAATCCAGCAGAAGAGCTGCCTCAAGCTGCCTCTCCCTCACTCTGTGTTAGGAAGCCAACTCCGAGGCGTTCTTCTCCTCGCGAATACGGCTCGCTCCTCGCTGCACGGAAAGCAGGGAAGAGGAGACGAGAAAGGAGGCGTTAATTTCGCGCTCTGCATCTCACGAAAGCGCCTAGGATATACGCAGAGCACGGGCGCCGGACTCTACAGTACCACTCGGCGTCTCGGCTGCGATGCTGAGAAGGGACGCCGTAACAGGAGAGAAGGACGGAAGAAGACGCCAGAGGTAGTAGCGGAGGATACACAACAGAGAGATGAAAGGCGCCGAGTGGCAAGTGGAAAGTCCAGCAGCAGCGAGCACCCGGTGAGCGGCGCTAATCGAGAGCCGCCCGCGGCCGAGTATCATCTGGAGCTATGGTAACCTGCGCGAGCGGCTCAGATCTGCATCTCGGGCTCGGAGTCGTCGTGGAACCAGCTGGAGGGTCTCTGGCCGGCGCCGTTCTGCTGCACGTGCACCTCCCGCTCGCTGTACCTGGCCGACCTGGCGAAGCTGCTGCTGCTGCCGCCGGCCGCCGCCGCCTGCCGCGAGAGCTGCTGCTGCTGCTGCTCGAAGCTCGAGCTGGTGGCGGCGACGACCTCCCTCCGGATGGGCCTCGGGGTCGTGTCGGTCGAGCTGCAGAGCTGCAGCTCGTCGTCGTCGAGGCCCCAGTGAGGCAGGTTGCGCGCGGGCACGCCCCAGTGCTCAGTGAACTCGGAGCCGGAGCGCGCGAGGCTCGGCTGCGAGAGCGAGCGCACCAGCGAGTCGCCCTCGAACGAGGACAGGCTCGTCTGGTCGTCCCTGTCGAGCCGGGCAAAGTCGCGCACCGTCATCTCCGACATGGAGCGTAGGTCCGCCTCGCTACCGCCGCGCGTCGTCGAGCTGAGCTTCCTGTGGAGAACGGGTAGAGCGGGTGTTAGCGGATCGATCGGGGTCGCAGAGGCGAGGGCCGCGGCTTCTGCTACTGACCTGAGGCGACTGCCGGGCGCGCCGGGCGCGCCGGGCCCGATAGAGACGTGTCCGCGCAGCTGCTCAGGCGCGACCAGGCTCCCGCCGTCGCTCTCGTACTCGTAGAGCGTGGGCAGCGAGGAGCGCCTCGAGCGGTTGTCCCAGTCGGCGGGCTTGCCGGCGCGCTTGTAGCGCTGGCCGCTGGCCTTCGAGGAGCCGGAGCCGGAGGGCTGGCCGGGCTGGCCCGCCGGGGGGCTGATGATCCGGATGATGACGTCCCACTTGGCCGGGGGGAAGAGGTTGACGTACCTCGCGTCCTTGCGGATGAGCTCGTAGTCCTCCTTGACGATGGCCTCGGTCAGCAGGGTGCGCAGCGTGCTCTCGGTCGTGATGATCTCGCGCCACTTGTGCCGCTCGCCCGGCGTCAGCTCGCTCGCGTACTGCGGCTCGAGCACGCGCTCGAGGTTGTACCAGGCGCTGCCGCCAGCGCTGCGCTCCGCCTCGGACTCGCGCCGCGTCGGCACGTACGTCGGCTGGATGTGCACGTCGATGGGCTGCTCCATGGGCTGCTCCATCGGCTGCTCCATCGGCAGCTCCGTGGACTGCTCCCGCAGCTTGGCATCGCTCGGGCCGAAGGTCAGGTTCGAGGCCGAGCTCACGTCCGAGAAGTTCTCCCAGTCGGGCGGCTGGGGCGGCAGCAGCTCCTCGCGCGGATAGTTGCGGATGGTTACGTCCCACTTGGGGTCGGCCGGCTGCTGCTGCTGCTGCTGGCGCGCGTGGTACTCGGTCACCTGGCGCCGGTGGCGCTCGATGTCCTCGATGGTCTTCTTCTCGGTGACGGTGCGCAGAAAGACGTCGTCGACCTCGTGGGTCGTGATCTCGGGCCGGCGCGCCGCCACGATCGGCTCGACTAGCGGCTCGACCTCCTCGCGGCTAAGTTCACGGTACTCCTCGGTCACGTGACTGGTGGTGGTGGCGGAGGCCGGCGCGACGACGGGTGGGGGCGGCGGCGAGGCGGGGGCCAGCATGCTGGCCACGCGGTACTTGGCGTGCGAGGCGTCCGTGAGCTCGGTGAGCGAGCGCGTCTCCGTGAGCTCGGTGTTGAGCGAGGCGAGCGAGCGCGGCCGGTGCAGGCTGTGCGTCTGCTCGGTGAGGCTCTGCTCGGCCTGCTGCTTGCGCAGGATGCGCGAGTAGACCGGGGGCGTCTGCTGTCTGGAGCCGCCGCCGACGCCAGGCGGCGAGTGCAGCTCCGGCGCGTAGGCGAAGCTGCTCAGCCGCGGCGGGCAGCCGGCGCTGCTCTCGATCGTGCGGCTCACCTCCTCGCGCTCAAGGATGGTCGTGAGGTTGCGCTCGAGCGCCAGGCTCGCCTCGGACTCGGAGGGCAGCGGGCTCGGGGGCGGCGGGGCGCGCTTCACGCGCATCTGCACTTCGAACTTGGTCTCACAGGGCACGGCCACGGGGTGCCGCGACTGGCTGGTGATGCGCGCCGCGCTGACCGCCGTGCTCTCCAGCTCGTTGATCGTCTCCGAGTAGAGGGACGAGGAGGCGCGCTGCTCGACCTGCTGGTGGATGAAGGCCTTGGTCTCGTACGAGCCGGCCGAGGACACGGGCAGGGACCGCTCCTCGTCGACCTGCGATGAGAACGGAGAAAGCGTGAGAATAAGTGCTCGAGGCGGGCAGCTGCGCTCTGCAGCGAGGACGGGCCGGGCCAGCTCTGGGAACTCACCTCCGAGTGGCTCTCGCTGGGGTAGTCGCTGGGCAGCGTGTCCGAGTGCTCGATGACCAGCTGGGCCTCGCTGCCGTAGACTTGCTGCGTACCGATGATCCTGGGGATCTTGAAGTCGTCGAACATGGACATACGACTGAGGGCCGAGGAGCCGGAGATTTTGGTGATCTCCGAGCCGGCGAACGTCTGGCGGTGGACGATCGGAACGGGCCGGCGCTTGAGGCACATGTAGGAGCAGCCCAGGCCCAGCAGGAGCAGCGCAAGGAAGAGCAGCGTGCATATCATCAGCAGGATGTGCAGGCCGCTGAGGACCGGCGCCGCTGGTGGCCTGTGCGCGAGTAAAGTGGGTCACATTGCGCCAATACGTCGTCCACAGCCAATGGCCGTGCCAATACTCACGGAGCTCCTCGGGGCGCGGGCAGGAGGGGTTTCTCCGCCCTGGCCGGCGGATACCGACAGACAATGGTGATGACTTCGTCGCCATCCATCTCGACGGCCGGGTGGAAGCGCACCACTATGTTGTTGGTGAATACCCGCGGCGGGTCCTGCACCGTTCCGCATCCTGGGGCGAAAAGCAGAGCGAAGGTCAAGGGTAAATCGCGAACGGAGTGACGATCATGTGACCTACAATGTGTGTGTGTGTGTGTGTGTGTGTGTGTGTACCTTTGAGGGGCAGCTCGATCCTGGCGGTGTCGAGGCCGCGACCCTTGGTCATGCAGGCGCTGTACCGGTCGAAATCGGCGTAGGCCAGCCCGTAGAAGGGCTCCTGGAACATGAGCTCGACCTGCATGCTGCCCTGGGAGCAGTTGAGGAAGGCCTTGGTGCGGTTCAGGTGTATGCTCGGCAGTATCTCGTTGAGGTTCGTCACCGAGCCGTTGAGGGTCGTGTAGATCGGCAGGCCTATGCTGTCGACCTCCTCGATGCTGTTGCCATGCTCGCGCGTCGGCGCGTCCTCGACATTGTCGTTTGCCTCGATCGTCTTGACGCTGGCCTTGGTCTGGCTGACGCTCGAGCCCAGCTCGCCGTCGTCGTCGTCCTGGAGGGTCAGGCCGCCGCTCAAGAGGAGGCAGGCCCAGAGCGCCGCTCCCAGCCACGGACGCACCGTCTGCATCTGAAAGCCGAAGGTCTCGCTCGTTATTGTATTTTAGAACCGCTCGGGCGTGAAAATCGACGGGTGTATGTGCGCCGGGGGCAATATCCAGATAGCGACAGCTCAATGCCAACGGCTGGAATTCCAGCGGGCGCGATCGACTTTCGCTCTCCTCGCTCTCCTCCCGTCGGTTGTCGCGTGCCTCGGCTATCGAGTGCACGCGTCTCGATACGATGATGATGCCGATGTCGATGATGCGAGGCCCGGCGAATTTAACTGTGACAGTATACAGCGTACAGTTATGCGGCAGTGCGAGAACGGTTACGGCGCGCCTAACACTCTCCGATTATCGGATCGGTCAGATGTGCTGCTGATATAACGTAACTCGAGGCAGCTCGAGCAGAGCGCTTGTCCCTCGGCGGTGCAGCGGCAAGCCGGCGCAAGGTCATCGTTTTCTTTGCGCAGCAGCGAGCGCTCGGTATAATGGAGCGCGGGCAGGTCCCGCGAACGATCGCTCGGCGATTACAGCCGAGCCGCATACAAGTACAACTTATAGCTGCAGGCAGAGAGAGAGAGAGAGAGAGAGAGAGAGAGAGAGAGAGAGCCGAGGAATCCTCGATTACGGCCTCGCGGTCGCGGCGACGATCGAGGAGGACATGCGGACAAAAGAGCATTCCTATATCGGGATCTGATTCGACTTCGAGAAAGCCGGGCGTAGCTGCTAGCGCCAAGCGTACTTTTATTTTATACGTTTCCATGCGCAAAGCTTCGGAAATCGCCTATTTGAAGTAGGCGACGATGCGCGACTTGATCACCTGCCTCTCCCGATTTTCCCCGATCAATGCGCATATGCGTTCGCATACCCATCGCGAACACGAATTCGATCGCTATTTTGTGTTTCGCCGAAACGGCTTCACAGGCCTAGATCTGTGCCCATTATGGAGCTGTTGGTAAATTAGGCCGTCCTCGTCATCGGCGTGCGTTGCTCTCCCCACATAAATGCATTCCCATTCGGTCGCAAATGAGCTGCTTTCTAACAGACTGCTTGGAATAGCAGATTAGCGGAAAATCCACTCGAGGCCTGCCGAGAGAAGTAAAGCAACTTTCCTTTCCTTCGAAATCGATCAAGCCGTAATCAGCCACTATCTCGTCAGAGTTCATTAATCACGCTCGCATTTCCCGGGCCGGCCGAACGAGGCTGCTTGCGTAATTCGCTCGCTCGCGAGTAACAGAGGAGCACTGCATACGCACCTCGGCCGACTTCCCGTTCCTGTGGCGGCTCTTCTTTATCTCGGTCGTTCTGGAACTGCTGTCAGACGCACAGGCGGCTTCTACGCCGGTCGCTGCATGGCAGGCTGCTGGCCGCAACGACGCTTCGCTGCTCTCTGTTGGGACAGAAATCACAGAGGTTCGAGGTTCATTCAGTGCCGCGAACGGCGAAAGGACTCAGCAGCAGCGATCGCGACTGCTGCAATTAACGTGCGAGCGACTTTCTTGACGCGGCGCGCTCTTTTTGCGGTACGAGGAGTCGCGCTCGTGTAGAGCGTTCACACTGCGCAGTGCTGTAGCCAGTAGGTACTTGGTGTGCACAGCCAGAGCGAGAGGGGGAAGCCGAGCTTAGCCGCGCGCAGCTTCTATACACATTACACATCCGCGAGAGCGGCTGTCCTTCGGAGTTTCCGGCGGCTCCGAGCGGGCTCGCGCCTTATAGGTACCTGCGCAACTTGCCTGTACCTCGTGGCTCGTGTGCGGGAGCATCGTTGGAAATCATAGAATAAACTATAGCTGGCTCTCCTCGCGCTCTATGCCGTCCTTTTTGCCTTTAATTAGCTCGATTAACTCGCGACCGAGCTCTGCAGCGCAGTGGGACGTACCGAAGTCTGCACTCCGAAATCCTGCAGATTATCCATATACTTGTGCATCCTTTGATCGCGTGCATTTCACGTTCAGCCAACACTAGCGTCCGCGCGCAAGTTCTGTGGCACTGACGGCGCTATATACGTAATCGTCCATAGTCGAGCACTTTTCAGAGCGTGTTTGTCCGGTCGCGTGCTTACAAGGCATTGTACGCAGCTGCGCGAACGAATTTCAAGTCAATTTCAATCACTCGCGGCATGCGCGTTTTTAAAAGCATCGTGCAACAAGATGGGGACTCCGGCGAGTCGTGAAGAAACGCAGCCGCGCCGGACATAAAAAGAGAGAAAGAGTGCGCGTAGGGCAGCGCTGCAAATCCGGGATAACGTTTACAGCAAGGAGGCGCGCACTTTCGTTCTTTCATTGGGCCATTACTCACTCGCTGTGCCTCGCTGCAGAGAGAGAGAGAGAGAGAGAGAGAGAGAGAGAGAGAGAGAGAGAGAGCTGCCCATGAGACTCAGGGCCATACGCGTATACACGCAGCTGCGAGCGAACTTTCGAAGACGCGAGCGGCCGAGGGCTTTGAATTCCGCGCGCTTCTGACGGCCAACCGGATTCGAGCATCGACTCTCTCCCGATAGAGTCGGAGAATCTCGTTCTTTCATTTTTACGAGGCAAGCTCGCGCCCCCGGAGCTTCTTCGAAGAACGCGAGATACCACTATCGTTAGTCACTGCGACGCCGTCGGTGTCAAGAGAGCCGTGACTAAGGCGATTAGCTTTTTTCCTATTATCACGCATATCGCGCGCGTCAGCTTCCCGGAGCGCGACTGTTGCTGTGCTCATGGCTATTTTTAAAGGAGACCGATTTCGAAATGTCCGCGCATTTCACTTTTCATCAGCGTGCAACGAATGGTGGGACTCTCGCGAGCGTTGTCGTATTTTTAATCTCTCTCTCTCTACTACTACTACTACTACTCTTTATTAGCTTTCTGATGAAGCGATCCAGCGCGTGCATTTCGCGGCCGTGTAAAATCGCTCGCAAACGAGCCCCTCTCCTTTTATCTGCGCCCTAGCTCTCTTGCGCCCAGCGGGGAATTTCGAGATTCGGAGATATGAGCCGGCGTATTCGAGGAGAGCTCGAGCCAGAAAACCGAGCCCGCCTCCTCGGACGCCATCAGGCTCGCTCACCTCGCGGCTCGCGTGCTCGAAAAGGAGCGCGCCGGGCGAAAATAATCGTCAGCAGCTCCTGCCTTATAGAGTGCCAGCCACGGGTTGCGCAAACACGCGCGCAGCCTTCGTACCGCTGCGATGCCCCCATAGGCAGCTCACTTTCACTGCACGGCCGGCCTGCCCGAGGAACTTGCTTTCTGCGCACTTTTGCTATGCTGTTCGCGAGAACGATTAGAGGGAAGACGAGGTCCTACCGCACGTATAAAAGTATTAAAAATAATCAGCCGACGCTTAACGCTCCGAGTGTCCGCCGAGACGGGCAGTAAACATTTCAGCCAGAGTGTCTCAGAAGGGGCGAGCGAGTCAGAACCAAGATGGCGGAGGCGCGACTCTGAGCGGCGTTGGTCGTCGAGGCGCGAGGGATTCGATAGACGCCGGCTACTCTTTTGTAACGAGTTCGAAAAACGATCGGACAATCTCTCGTTGGCGGTATTATATATATATATATATATATATATATATATATATATATATATATATATATATATATATATACTTATTAGGTATTATTGTTTTTGCACGGCACAACTCGAGCGCCTCTGCATGCGTATTTATATTGGGACGTATGCAGCCTCGCGGTTGGCCATTTCATTGTGTTCTTTCGCATGTACGCGGATGTTTATTGCAAACTGCACTGTCGCGTGTGTATAAGGCACAGTGCGCGGGTCAGCATATTTGATATTTGCGACATGGAATTCCAACATTAATCGAGTCAGAGCGGAATGTAGCGAGAGAAGAAAGTCGCCGCGGAGCATCGAGAAAAAACGAAAAAACGAAAAAACGCTCCCGTGCGTCTTGTTACTTCTCCGAGTACTAATAAGCCGCATTAGGCTCGTTAGTCACGCGCGTGTCAATTGTTGTATAGCATGTAAGCGGAGAAAAGAGATTCTCCCCCCCCCCCTCTCTCTCTCTCTATCTCTCGGCGACGGCCACTTTCTCTTCACTCCTCCGTGCGTACATGTGTATAACGAAAGTGAATTTGCGAGCTGCTTTCGAAAAGCGATGCTGCGGGATATCGAGAAAAAAGGAATGAGCGCATCAGCCTGCGAGAAAGTGCTCTCGCTGGGCGTGCGTTGCGTCACCGCGTCTCTCTCGTTCTTGTTATTGCCGCAATGCCGTGTCGGACGGCTGCGATCCGCGCAAGATGGAAAAAACGCTGGACGCGCGCGCGCAGCTGTATCGCGCATGTAGTTGCAAGCGTTAACGGTAAAAGCGCTATTGCACGCCGACGGCTCGCCTCGCTGGCATCGGAGACTGCGTTCGCAGTGTCGATCGGCATGCGAAAGGCCAACAATCTATACGTAAATATCCTGTGCAAGCACTTGATACGCGCACTGGAACGGGACGCTCTCCGTTTCCGCAGGCCGTGAATCCCCCTTTCTAATCTATTCCGATATTCTGAATATCCTTTCTCCTTCCGACTCGCCGCTAGTCGTGGGTGGAGGCTTTAAGTTGCTGGAGTTGCTGGAGAGAAAGAAAGGTATAACCGCGAGCCGACGAGTTTCAATTTTCAATTTTCAAGCTTGAGCGTTTCTCCGTAAAACTAATGTCGCTCATTATAGGATCAGTGCGAGCTCTGTTCAACGTCGCGCGAGAGTCCGCCTATTTTTGCCGTGCACAGGAGGCAGGAGGTGTGAGTGGCCGCATAGACGGTATAGGAGCGGTGTGCGCGCGAGCTGCTCCGTTACGTTCGACTGCGAAGAGGCCGATCGGCTCGCTCGCTCCTCGTCCAAGGATCGAGGAATACCGTTTTTCAAGGTCTCGCGAGTGAGCGGCTCCTCTAGGCGTCCCGAGCGAGAGAGAGAGAGAGAGAGAGAGAGAGAGAGAGAGAGAGAGAGAGAGAAAGAGGGGGGCCTCCAGAGACTTCCTCGCTATTGTGATTCGCGGATGCTACGTACGTGCGCCATATCTCCCGCTGCTTCCTTCTTTCCCCGTTCGCGCGAGAGCCGAGTGCTTGTTTGTTTCAGAAGAGTCACGGCGCGCGCTGTAATTATCCGGCCCCTCTGCCTCTCCACTGATGAACCGAGCGCGCGCGCGTGTTTTCTTTGTAGGAGGTCGTCACCTCGTTTATTCTCCTTCATTTTTTCCAGCAAACAGCTGCCCGCCGGTTTTAAGGGGTCTTGGTTTTCAAGTTTCAAGAATCGAACTAATTCGAGTACTCGTTATTTCATTGCTTTCCGATTATCGCGGCGTATAGCGAACGCTCGTTGACTCGCGCGGAGTCTATACATAAAAACAAAGCTAGCGCGAGCCAGCATTATATTCAACAATGACTTTGTCGCGTGCAACGCCGATTACGAAAGCGCCTCGTATACGAGACGCGCGCGATAAGCTCGGGCGAGCTAAAATAACATTTTTAAAGGTTCATTTATCAAAAGAACAGTATGCCGCCGTGGCAGTTGTCGCCGCGAAACGTCATGACAATGCCACACAGAACTTGCGTCGCGCACTAGAATGTGAAAAGTAGATAATCCGAGAGATCGAGTTGATTTTTGATATGCACGTGATAAAAGGTGAATACTTAGCGCAAGCTCAGCTGGCCCCTTCCGATCGACGAGCATCTCCCTCCTGTACCCGCGCGCACGCACCTACACTGCACTTTGAGGCGCCTTTTCACAAATGACGTCCTTGACATGCTTGCGTCCGCCGCCGAGTCTTCTCCAGGCGTTCCTACGCGCGCGTTTCACAACTCCTCGACTCCCATCGAGAGACGAGGACGGAATGACGCGCGATCTGGATGCGGGACGCACACGCGCTCGCGCTCGGATCGGCAGGCAGACACAATCGGCAACTTTCTCAGTGCCGCAAGCCGCGACCGGCCGACGGGACGAGAACGGGCGCGCTTGACAGATCGCGTGTTCGAACGGACCCGCGGGGAAGCACTTGATCCCTCGCGCAAGCAAACGCGCGCCTAAGCAGTTTCGGGATCGTGGAGCGGCGACGCCACTTGGCACTGCTGCTGGTGTAGCACACTCTCGAGGAGTCTCGCGCGCCGCGAGAGAGCGCGAGAGAGCGCGAGAGAGAGGCCGCGAGCTCGGAAGATCGCTCAGGTGTCAACGAACGGTTTTCCAGCGCGCGCGAGAGCCCCTAGCCGCACTCGCACTCACGGAAACGCGCGAACGGCGCTTTCACACGGTCCGCTGCTGCTGCTGCCGCTGCTGGTACCTGTGCGTTGGCTGCGCAAGAGAGAAATTAGCGTAGAGGTGCCGGACGTACTGCAGGTTGCGTCTCTGTCTCCGCGCTGCTCGCGCAGGTAGGAAGGTGCGATCGCGACTAGCGCCCGCTGACTGGGGCCTGGCTCGCCTACTCGGCTTCCGAAGCGCTCCCCGGGCTCCCCCCCCCCCCTGCGACCGGCCAGCGCTCCGCTCCCGCGGCCCCCTCCAGCGGCCTCGCGGCTCGCGGGCCTCCTTTACTAGGCTCGAGTTGCGAGCCGGATTGCCTTGGCTTGGCTCATGCTATGCGGCCTATCTCCCTCTCCCTCCCTGTCTCTCACAGCTGTTCTCGCTTCTCATTCCTGCAGCTTTCGATCGTATAGAACCGAGTCCGACCGGGCTTTCAAAGTCCAGTCAAGCTCCAGTTGGGCGAATAGTGTCGCGTGCAATCACGAGCGTTTCCCTCGGCAATTGCTGCGGCTGCTCAAAGCAGGCCCCCGAGCTTATAAAACGACAGAAGTAATTAAGAAATTCTCGCTTCGTCTGCTCTCAGCTCGGCTGGGACTGGGGAGAGAAAAAAGCCAGCTACGCAATTGTGCTCTTCTGGGCTCTCGCGAGGCTCTCTCCATCGCGTCATTAGTTAGAATTCTTTCAAAGTACAGCGCTGCAGCAGTCCATGCTGCGTAAAACTCGAGGTAAAACTAGTTTCGGAAATTGATCGCGCAGAAAAGGGGAATCGAGCGGGAACGCTCCCTGCGGAATTCATGCAGCACGGGCTATAATTGCAGGCGTAAATGCTTTCTTCGAATCGATGGGCACGCGCATGCAGGGGGAGAAGAGGCTGTCGGCGGAGCGCATAATAAGCAATGCACGCGTGCGTCCGAAATTCCTCTGAGCGTTTTTCTCGGCAAAGGCGGAATCGCTGAGGCGAGCAGCGAATTAGAGCGGCCGAGCCGAAAAGCCGACCGGTAGCTGGACACAACTCGGTAGCCCGCTCTTTTGAACCTGGGATAAAGTCTATAGGCGAAAAAAAGTCGGAAAAAAAAGACGACGGTGGACTGCTCAATCTCGTTGACTCGCACCTCTCCCTGCGATTAATCAAACATCCAAAAGTGTCCAGGCCCGCTCCGCGGAAAGAGAGCAAAGGAGCAGTCGAGCGAAAGGAACGCGAGCGGGAGAGGGAAAAATAGCGAAAGATAGAGACGGAGACGGGGAGATTGGAGAGAGGGGGAGCGGGGAGAGAGACAGGGCGTGGGCGCCCAAGGCCTTCTGCTCGCCATTTACGGCCAGCAGCGCCGCTCCGCGCGGATGGATTATAAGGAGAGAGAGAGAGAGAGAGAGAGAGAGAGAGAGAGAGAGACAGACAGACGCAGCAGAATTTTTCGGAATCCCCGATCTCGCTCTTCCAATGTACCTCCTGGCCCCGCAATGTCCCAAGCTTCGAAAAGTCAAATGTGCCGCGCTGCGTGTTTCGCTCGCCAACTCCCCGAAACTCTCTCGGGTCAAGAAACCCGGCAAACGGCAACGGCAGGCTCGCGGCAGTACGCCGTGCGCAAGCCAGCAAATTTCGCGGGCAGTTTTACACGCGAAACATCGAAACAACTAGCCTCAGACGCATCAGACTTTCTCTTCCGAACTTACCCGGCGATTTACGATTTGATGCACTGTTTGCTCAGGAATCCAGGAATAAGCGCAGCGCGCGCGGGGACCAGGGCATGCGGATGCATCAGGAGTAATATGATTCGATTAAGCGAGGCTGGGCGGCCGAAAGCCTAGGCCAGCGAGCGAAGGATTCCTCGGGAGGCGCGGCTGCACACGCACATTCCCCGCGGCCAGTAACCTCCTCCTTCCGACGCGGCTCGCGGAATGCATCTTTCTAGTTACTCTGCTCGGCCGCCGGCCGGCCGATACTGCTACCCGCGAGGCGTCCCCGCGTTTATTCGAGCTCGAGAACTCTGGCGACACGTCCTCCTCCTACGAGTCCTAATGCAACTCTGGAATGGAATCGCCGGCCCACACTGGTACATCCATATTCCAAGGCGAGAGCAACGCCGTTTATTGTATTCCGTCGCGCAGCGCGGCGGCGGAAGAACCGGGTCACGGTCGCTGATGCAGCTGTATAAATATAGGTACCTGCATTGTCCGCGAATGCCTCGCCTTTTTTTCAATTACCTGCGCGGACTGTACTTATAGTGCCGCGGGGTTTTTGGTCTTTCGCTTCGCTTTCGATCAAACTCGATATATTTCGACGATAAAACTGGCGTCACTTTCACTCGCTCCAGGGGCGGGGGGGGGGGGGGGGCCTGCGTCCGACGAAACAGGCCAGCCTAAAGTAAAAGGTCCTTTAACAGAGCGCGAATTTAAAAACGTATTAAGCGCAGTTGAAAGGCTGCTCGCGATCAGTTTCGAAAATCCGGTCCGTTACAGATCTCACGGCTAGCAGGCGTACTTATGCGCTGACTACACGCGCGCGCCTCAACGCGTAGGCCGGATCAGCCCGGACGGTAAACGGTCCGAGACGCGCGACGATTTCGCAACTCCAACGCAGCTGGCAACAGTGATCCTGCGTCACTTATACACGTACCCACACTTGCGCGCGAGCCAATCGAACCCAAAGCAAAAGTGCCTTTGACAAAGCGACGCCTTGTTGTTTCGCAATCGAAAGTCCACGGTATGGCGTTTTTTGCCCGAGAACCAGTTTCGTGCGTGGTTCTGCTCTCGTTGTTTTATATTATCGGACGATTAAAAGTATCTTTATACATAGCTACACGCCAGGCAATATTCTGATGTTGAAGGAGAGAGAGAGAGAGAGAGAGAGAGAGAGAGAGAGAGAGAGAGAGAG
>QLSS01000069.1:158230-172106 GCA_024372645.1 Trichomalopsis sarcophagae
CTCTCTCTCTCTCTCTCTCTCTCTCTCTCTCTCTCTCTCTCTCTCTCACCCTCTCTCTGCACTCTCGCGCGCTTAATTAAGTTGACGGTTCTCGCGGCGAGAAGGATATACTGCAACGTAGAGCTAATCGAGAAGCAGTAATTGAACGGTGCGATGCTCGAGAAACTTCAATTACTCAACCGTCGGACTGCCATCAATGGGTCAATTAATTTGCAACTTTCATTCACTCGGCTCAGCAGCGTGCTCCATTAGAATCGTCGAATCATCGGGAGCCCCCCTTCCGAGCCTGAGATAGCTGCGCGCGGAAACTTTAGATATTGTCGCGAGAGAGCGAGCCTCGGAGTTAGGATCGGACGCGCGATACGCTTTGCAGCGCTTCTCAATTGCGCCGCTTGGATTTTCTCGCGCGATTCGTCGAACGGAATTAATGGAAGCGAATGGCAATCTTCACTTTTTTTTAGCAATTTTCGAAAGAAAAAAAAACGCAAAAAACGTCCGAGCAATGCGGACAATGGAGGGCAATTAATATAGGCATTATATCTTAGCGGCCTGCACGGACGAGCCTGGGATTTGCGAGGGGATTTGTACCTGGGGGAACGGCAAATTGACGCGTCGCGCAATCGGTATGTCAATGCACCAGCGCGAGCGCGGCACAGATATAGCTGCGCGCGAATTGGCGCCCGGCCAGCTCTTACTCGTCTCATTGTACCGAAACGCGAAGGCTTTTGACCTCGCTTTTGACCGGCAGCTCGACGATTGCCCATACAGCTGATTCGTACTGCGCGTTCGTCGAACTCGAGTTCGTATATAATAGCTTATAAATAAGGCGAGCGAGGATCCCTCATTGGGGCTGTAAGCGATCCGATGCGCAGCCGCCGCTTACTTGCAAGAGCAGGGCGAAGATGACCCACTGGTAGTACTTGTGCTGCTTGACGAGGGGGTGCGGCCCGTGGCCGTGGACCTCGGTCTTGGAGACGCCGCTGTTCGAGACGCCCGGGTAGGGGATCGATCGGCCGAGGCTCATGTTGAAGGCGTTGATCATGCTGTAGGTGGTGTGCAGCCAGCAGAAGGTCTCGAGGACGACCTTGTCGACGGAGCCCGAGGCCTCGCAGTGGATCGGCGAGCCGCTGATGCTCTTGCAGGCGAGCGTCAGGCAGCCGGCCAGCAGCAGGGCCACCGTCGCCCGGTAGTGCAGCCGGAATATCAGCGTGTCCTCGGCGACCCGCTGGACCTTGAAGAGCGAGCGGATGGAGCCAAAGACGTCTATCATCTTCAGCATTATGGGCATCTTGCTCCCGAACACGCTCTAGCCGAGAGGCGGCTTGAACACCTCCGCCGGCACTCTCATCCTACACTCGCGTCCGCGCACTGTCGCCAAGTCGGGGGACAACTGCTAGCCGACAAAAGCAGGCCGTTCGGCGGCAGGCGGCGAGAAGGGTTGCGGCCGCGAGGAGGGGCTGCCGCGAGCACGCCGGAGCGACGGTCAAGTCGCAGAGGCGAGGCCTCCCCGAAGGGCCGGCACATAAGAACGACTTGAGGGGCATCCCGCCTCGCCGCCTTGGCCTCGAAATTCGTAAGCGCGCGAACTTGACATCGGCGGCCGACGCGTCGTCCTTGCCCGCTTCTTGCGCTCGCTCGTCTGCGCTTCTCGCTCCTCTCGTCGAGGCGGCGAGAGACCTGTTGTTCTGATTCACTTGATTCAAATGCTCCATCACCGATTCACCGCAGCCGGGATCTTGGACTCTTCTATCTCCCTGCAGCTGGTGTACACGGGTCGCGAGTACGTGGAGTGTGGACGGACTCATCAATGAGAAGGAGCCTAACTGAAAGTCGAGGTAGCGCCTCGGTCGTCAAGGCATTCGGGTCATTGTCGCTCTATAGATAGAGCCGAGCACTGCGCGCGGGGGAGACCTTATATTACGGCCTCGCTCGCAGACGCGATTTTCTCTCCCCCTTCTCTCTCTCCGTCCTTTTGTCTTTCTTGCCGATTTCTTGGGACGAATTTCGGCTTGGCATCTGTCGCTAAGTTTAGGCTCTCGTAAAAGCGCGGAGCATAATAAGAAAGCGCGATTACATTCGCCCGCCCGCGCGCGGCCTCGATTCGTTAAACGTGTCGGCGCACCCCTTCGTCGAATCTTCCACGCTAATAGCCTTACAACTATGAGTCTCGGGACGATCAACGTTTTGCAATTACAAATATTGGCCGGACGCGAGATAGTTGGAGCTTTGCGCGCTCTCTATTTCGAGATCGCTATATTTACGGGAAAGTCTCGTAAATTCGTCGGGCCGCGCGTCGCTCGACGTTTCCGACGGATAAAAGAATGCTCGCGATCGCTCTTTTATTTTCGTAGCGCCAGCTCCCGCTTCATTCTCCATAAAGACGGCCCGCGAAAGAGAGCAACGACGTGTCTCGGAGAAACTCGGCGCTTACTCCGTCGCGGCGGAGCCTCGTATCGAGCGCGAGCGACACCCGTCGAAAGTACATCTCTCCAATAGGCTCTACTTTGGCTCCGCGGGCATCAGGTACAGAGTGACGGCCGAGACGCATCGGGTACCTACAACGTCTTTACGCTCGTCTTTTCTTGCCGCGGCCGGCGATAATACCCGAGACAGTGCTCGCGTATCGCACTCGCTCCCGCCTTAAGATTATACGCGCGCGAGCGTCTAATGTGCTTAGGGTTTTCTACTTGGCAATGAACTAGATATAAGCTGCCCACGCGAGCGCGGAGATGGTCCCTTGTCGGAAAGCGGCAAAAAGGCTCATTGATATTCGCGTTCGTAGGTAGACGGGCTTTTTCTCGGGAAACGCGCCTTCTTATTAATTACGGCGTCGGCGAGGCGAGAATCAACAAGTTACCTGTACGGCCGGCTGTTTACGTTCCGGCGATCATTCGCAACGCCAGACCGATTGTCGCACTGGTGTAACGCACGATTTTCTCGAGGCCGACCGGAGAATGAGCTCGCTTCGTGGCAGGCGTTGGAAAAATGAGATGTCTTTACGAGGTGCAGGAACGGTGCTTAAATAACGAGTGAATGTTTTACGAGAAGCTGGAAACGGCAAGTGCGCGAGTCACAATAAACGGCTCTTCAGGCTGGTCATCGACGGACCGAGTAACGGTACTTAACTTGTTCCTCGCGACTCCCCAGCTTCGGCCTTTCGAATGGGGAGTCGGTACAGGACGCCAGTAGGTACAAACGAGCTAACAGCACGTGAGTGAGTGAATAGTTACCTGGAGGAAGAGCATGAAGCAGACCCACTGGTAGTACCTGTACTCCTTGCGCTCGCTGTCGGGGTACGCCCTGGAGTTGTCGACTCCGGGAAAGGGCACCTCGTAGCCCTCCTTCTTCTTGTAGGCGGCGGTGATGGTGTAGGTGCTGTGTATCCAGCAGTAGGTGTTGAGCACGTCCTCGGGCAGATCCTTGCTGTGGATGCAGTCGATCGGATTGCCCACGTACTGGCGCGTCGTAACTATCAGCGAGAACGCGATCAGGAGGATTACGGTCAGGCTGTAGTGCAGGCGGAAGACGGCCGTGTCGATGTGGATGTGCGAGATTTTGATGAGGCTCTTGAGGCCGCGGAATATGTCCAACATCTTCGACTCTCTGGCTCTCTCTCTCTCTCTCTCTCTCTCACTCTCTCACTCTCTCACTCTATCTCCCTCTCACACACTGTCGCCGGCGCACACTCCCGTCACCACCCGGGCCAGCGGGAAATTCAAACTCGAGTCGGCCTCCGCAGCGGCGCGCTCGACGATCGCTCGCATCCTCGCGCCCTTCCGCTCCAGTCGTCTGCCTCGTCTTCTCGGGCTGCTCGTCGAGGACTGTCGTCATCTGGCGTACCGCGATCGGGACTGGCCCAGCGCTGGACGGGCTGCTGCTGCTCTCGGCGCGCCGCCGGCCATTCTCTCGCCCGCCGACTCTCTCCTCATTCGCCACCGGCCATCGCTGCGGCACACGCACCGCTCGCGATTTCGGCTTCCGTTTGAAGTTTGAATTTCAAATTCGGCCGGGGGAGCGCGGGGCATCGGCGCTGCGGCTCATTTTTCCCTCCACGTCCTCCTCCACCTCCTCCTCTCCTCGGCGCTGTTCTAGAAGAGCAAGTTTTGCGAGACTTCAGACCGGTAGCTCCCATACGAGCCTTCCGGCTCCAAAGTTCGCCGCTTTCTACGTCTGTGCAGTCTGTGCGCACGGCCGTCTTGCCCACTCACTCGGCCCGCGCACAAAGCCGCGGTACGGCTCCGGGAAGAGCGGATACTCGAGTGAAATATTTCACAAGTGACGATAGTGTAAATGTTTGGAGAAGCCGCCAACGCGTCGTAAAGGCGGCGGCCGCTCGCGCGTGAATTTAATAGGACTTTGATTGACTCGGGCGAGCGAGAGCTTGCGGCGACGTAAAGGCTACAAACTGCCGGCCTGCTCGAAAAAAAGCGGCGAGGAGCGCGCCGAACGGAGAGCGGCGCGGAGCTTGCGGGAGAAGGAAAGACACTTGGCATAGGCGCCGCTCGCCACTTGGCGTGGACCCCTCGCTCGATTTGCCCGCGACAGATATTCCACGAGGCCTAAGGCTGCCGGCGCTGCTGCCGCGAGGGAGGGGAGCGAAGCTTGCGCGAGCTTTTTACAACGCGGCCTCGTTAGAAGCGCGCGCGCCAGCAGAGGCTGCTAATAGAATGCGCGATCGGGTTTATAGGGCTCGTAAACGCGCTTATCCTGCAGTATCTTCTCCTCTGTGTACGCTTCAATCGGCCTGCCGAGGCTGAAAGGCCTTTTGATTTCAACGCGAGCGCGCGGAGATGGATCGAGTCTGCGCGCCTAATCGACTCGTACAACGCTCGGGAGGCTGTATTTATATCGCCGCGAGTCGCGTCGCTGCGGGGAAAGAAGCTGCGCGAACAAAGTTGCGCGCGGTGCCCGCACGAGATTTCCCCGAAACTTTGAAGCGCAATCTAGCCCTAGATATTTACAGTAAATCTGTCGGCCCATGTCGTGCCAAGGCATCAAAGTTTACCGCGCGGAACGCGGCCCATGTGCGCGTCCCTTCTCCGCGTGTGCTGTACAAGTATGAACAATCGACTCGAGCAAAGCAGTGAATCCGACCTCGATTCGTTTCGCTGCCTGCAGACGCGAAAAATCGACTCCTCGCGGATGAGCATTTCAAACGGCGACTGTGTGCACCCGCCGACGCCGAACAATCGAGCGTTTACGCTAACAAAGTCCCTCTTTCAGGAGCGAATCTCGCCGGTTGCACGTGCGCGCGGCGCCGATACTTCAAAGGGGGAGGCGCGTCCGGGAAAACCCGTTGCGAAAAGTGAATTTTGTTTGATGTGCGCGATGCTATTTCGGCCGAGCCTGATACCGCCGCGGTGCTGCTCTCTCTCTCTCTCTCTCTCTCTCTCTCTCTCTCTACTGGACAAAGAGCGCGGGGCGCGCCGCACGGGAATAGCCGCAAGCTCGCCGCCCTTTGTTCTTCTTTTCTCGTGGGCGTTTAAGCCCTTCATTCAACAATTTCGAGTTTATTTTCTCTTCCTCGGCGCGCACACTGCCAAAGTGTAATAAAATTTTCTGGGTCGCCGTGGCCTCCAGAATTTAAGGATGTTATTAGTCGTCGCCGCTGCTCTCTGTGCGGGCGCTTTTCGAAAAGGCTCGTTCATCTCCAATTTACGACGAGGCAGTAAAATTTTTGTTTTCAACTCATTAGCTCGCTCGACCCGCTTAGCAGCCCTGTTGATTTTTCATCTTCCACCGGCCGGGCACAAAGCTGAATGTTATGTAAAACTAAATTTCGACCGGTTTCATTGAGTGCACGGCCAAATGGCTTTTCCTCGTGGCACCCCTTCGCGAGAAGTCGATAAATTTTCCGAATAGAATTGCTCGACAGGCTGCCCAGTGTCAACACGATCCTAAAACGCTGCGCTATTTTCGACTCCCCGGCGAGTCGCGCCACTCGCTCAATTCCTTCCGCGTCATGCACTGCGGGCGTCCTAATGACGGAGCTCGAGATCGTTCAAATTGCGGACCCGTCACCGACCGATCGGAGACGTTGCATCGGACGGCGATATCGAGTCCCGCGGTCGAAAAAGAAAGTGCAACTCACGAGCGGCTCCATTCATTTCGAATCCCGTCGGCCGTGGCGCGTCACTCGTCAATGCGCGAGTTGACCGGCGTGCATCTCTAAAGAGCTCCGCACCGCAGCGCACCGCAGCCTATTCAGCATTCGCGCGCGGCCGAATCCATTCGATTTAAAATTTAAAATTTAAACTTTCGCCAGCGCCGAGCGCACACGTATTCGGCCGAATACGAGACTCGAGAATGAAAGATGCGACTGCGAGCTCCCTGCGAGCGGATCCGCATTCGTTAATCGAGCTCGTGATTCGCGTTTAATTGAACGTATGAGCGATTGCATTCGAACGTGTCTATTATACTACTACTACTTGGCCAGCGCAAATGGCTATTTCAGCACCTGGCGCGCTTGGTTCGTTTAACTATTCCGCGCACTGTTTCGAGACGGAGTTCCGAGTCTCGGGATGAAAAGCGCGGCATGATCGAGATCGCGCGAAGCGAGGCGTGGGAGAGCCTGGTTCAATTAAAAATTTGATTTTCCCTTCCATTTAGCGCATTAATTAGTCCGCGCTACTTTGGACTCCGTTGTCGCGAATGGGTCCAATCAGCGGCCATCGCTCCGAAACGGCCCGGTATTATGCCAGGAAGCGCATTATTCGCTAATGATTTTATTCGCCGCGATTCATAGAGCGCACGGCGTTATGCTATCTATATCATGATAGCGTACTACGAGGAACCGACGACTTTAACGAGCTCCGCTAATCCGATTCCGCGGAAACAGCTAGAGTCAATCCAAATCGATTAGTCGAAATGCCGCCAGTGTTATACGTAGGAGGAAAATAAAACGTTCTGTCGCGTGTAACTCGGCTTTTATCGCCGCTACTTTATTGCTCCGAAAGCTGTTCGCGAAAGCTCCAAGAGAATTGCCAAACAGCCGTTGATAATGAGTTATTCTCGTGGGCTTTTATATAAAGCGAAGGTATTACGGTCTCGGGGAGGAAGCCGTAAAGCTGTTTTATAGTGCCGCGGAATACAATCAGCGAGTCCATTAGCTGTTCCGAAAGATTCGGTTCGATCCGATCTATAAATATACGCGCGACTTGATCCATCATAATAAAAGCGACATTTTTCTGGAGCACATATATGATATCGCGCGAGCGCTCGCCACTTGTTAAACGCGCGGCGCGTGGCCCCTCGCTATCTCGTTCTCTTCGCTCGTTCCGATACGGTCAAAGAGTTACGATGCTTTGCATAATTTTTCCCCGAAAACGCGGCCGTGCGCTGGCTCGCGGCCAAGCCACTCACGCGCCACAGCGCGACGCGAGTGGTAGCGGCAGAAAAAGGCGTCGATTACCAAAAATATCGGGGGTACAAGTAGTGTTTCCGGCAGCCGGCTTTGAATTATTCATACGTTCATCGTCCGACCGCGATACACTCGCGCGCTTGTTGTTCTTCCATCGGATTTGGAAACTTTTACGGCTCCCATCGCGCGGGCAGCTAATTTTTCGAACGAGTCTCGCATTTTTATTGAGAGAGGCCGCCGACGCGATTGTTGCGAGTGTATTTCGGCGTCGGTTTGTTTTACCGCTCGCTCGCGAGTATTCCTCCGCTTTGGAAATGTTTAATTCGCGCGCGCGTATTGTCATTCGCCGGGGAGTGTAAATGTTTTGATGGCCGTTGAATTTGTTTGGATACTCTGCTCTGAAAAAATTGAATATAAACGACAGTATTTTCGCAATTTTCGCGCTACATTTATCACTTTCCTTTGATTTAATGAGTAAATAAAGTAGCCATAAAAGCGTGGGCGGCGCACGGGCTTTTTTTAGCTCTTCAAATTTAACGCAGGAATTCCAGGGTTCTTTTTTTAAACGTCTCTCTCTCTCTCTCTCTCTCTCTCTCGGTCTGGCGACGACGCGATACTTCACCTAGTACTGCCCAAAGGTGAATCACTGAAATTTCCCGCATGACAATGTTGAACTATACGATTCTCACGGAGCAGCAGCTCGACGACAATGGATCGGGATAAGGAAAAAAAGCGCGGAGAGTCCGAGCAGCCCATCAGCCGAGAAACCTTCGCTATTGTAGCGGCGCAGCTGCGGCGCTTCTATTTTTACGCGCCAGGGCAGCTCTCGCGCGCGCAGTACCGTTCCTTCATTCGATTAAAGCCCCTCGTTCGCCGCGAGATATACGAGAGAGGGAGAGAGAGAGAGAGAGAGAGAGAGAGAGAGAGAGAGAGAGAGCAGCATCGAGCCGTACATCATCATTAGAAATTTATGAGCCTTCCGCGGCGCAATTTGCATTCTACCATACGCGCGCACTCCGTGTAGGCCACGCGGACCGCTCGAGCAAATATCCAGGCCCAGCAGAGGAAACTGCGTGCGCGGCGAGATCGGACTCGGGGCATCGCGAATCGAAAGCCGAACCGATCGTTACGATCGCGGTAAACAGGAGGAAAAACGGAGCCGCAGGGGGAAAGAGTCACGTATCCGCATGTGGTGCGGGTCTGGATGCTCGCGCGAGCGTTCGCTGCTCAATTTGCCCGATGCGCGCGCACGTACATGCGGCGCAAGACCGCATCGGCTGCTGCTCCCTCGCCTCAAGCTCGCCGGTATTATAAAATTCAGCAGCGGCAAGGCACGCATGCAGGACATGCCCGCAGTGCATCGGTCGATCGAACCACTAGGCGCGTAAAATCGCGGAAACGCCGCACGGACAAAGTTCGCTCGTACATCAGTGTCAATTAGACGCAGAAGAGCAGGCAGGATTACTCGCAGGATTAACGACGGGAGCGAATTCAAAGGCGATCGGACTAATTGATCCCCCCTCTGTAACTCTAATTCTACTGGATTAATCTCGCTTTCGATCGCGCGGTTTGTTTGCTCGGCAGTCCGGCGCTCGCGATTATGCATCAAAATAAATCCGCGGAGATCATCGAGAGCCGTCGACACGAGGCGGTATTTAGAGAGAAACCGGCGCGCAGCACTGACCTTACGTTCCGCTCGCACAACTAATTGCCGAGTCCGTCTGAAAAAATACAGCCGAGTCGACGCTGCGCGAGTGTGTGCGGGGAAGGCACCTCCCCCACTTGTAAACACCATGCTTTTTCCGAAGCGCCACGCGCACAGCCAGTCCCCGTCTATTTATTATTCCTGAGAGCGCAGAAGGCAGCCGAACGTAGTAGCGAGTATAGTACGCGCGCGCGTCGAGCCTCGCCGATCGCGCAACGAGCCCGGCCTATAAGTGCTCGGTGGCTGATAGCGCGCAGGAAGGGCAGCAGCCGTGGCAGCGCTCGACACCTGAAACCCAATCTGCAGGCGTCGAAAGCTCCCTCGCGAGAGAGCCGACGACGCGCGGCGAGCAGAGGGCGTAGCGAGTGTCGAGCAGCTGACTCTCGCGCACAGCCGCACAGACTCACAGACGCACAGCCGCACAGACGCACAGCCGCACAGACGCACAGACGCACAGACGCACAGACGCACAGACGCACAGAACACGAGGGCACCAGGCGGCTACTCAGCACACACCCGCTGCGGCGCGATGACTAGCTGCGATGTCGCTCGACCGCACCGAGCTTGCACACTCGCCGTCTCGTCGGCTCCAGATGTCTCGTTCTCTTGCACGGGCGCGCTCGCGGCATCGGACTGGCGGCGGTGTGCGGTCCGCTGCCGCCGCTGCCTCCTCCGCGAGACGAGCATCAGCAGCAGCAGCAGCAGCAGCAGCAGCAGCCGCAGCAGTCAGCCACCGCCGAGTCAGGGTGCTGCTCCAGGAATAGAACGATTCGTGCGAGAGAAGAGGGAGCGAGCGAGAGAGAGAGAGAGAGAGAGAGAGAGACGCTGGTATAACGCAATGCGTCGAGCTTGCGGGCGAAACGTGACGGCGTGGCCGAACGAGAGCGCGCGTGTTTTATATTAGGCTTTCCGCCGCCGCCGCTGCTGCTATTCTCTTCGCGCGGAGAAAGAGAGATAGACGGACGCTGGGCATTTTGCACGTGGTCGCAGGACCGGTCAGCGCTCGGCGCTCGGCTTCGCCGTATTGACATTGTTCGAGCGGCGTGTCATCGTGAAAGCTTCATGGATCGAGCCAAAAGCCGCGGACGACGTGGGACATGCCGATTTCCTCGTGTTCTCTCTCGGCGAGCTGCTGATTTATGAGCTAATTTTGGGAGTTCGGTGTTATATTCGGCACGTGATCGCGATGATTTATCCGGCCGGGCCTCGCTCTTCCCCCGCCGAGCGATGTTGATTTGACACTATTAGGCAGCGCCGCATCGAAACATCGCCGCTTTGTGAGTTTTGTAATCTCGGGACTTTTTCCAAGCGGCCTGTTTGCTGAGAAAACGCCGATTTTTCCGAGATTATTTACTCACGTCGTCGCGCTAATTATCTCTCGACGGCTGTCTCGGCTATTTGCGTCGCCGCCTGTGGGCGCGTGCACTTTTTCGAGAGCCACGGTGTATAAAAAGAACTCGGTACGTACTCGAAGGGTGCATGGAGAACTGCGCCGACGGCCGAGCCGCGCGGAGCACTGCCCCTTCCGGCGTTGGCGCGTGTGCACAGCGGCTTCGCCGATCTGCTCTAATCCCTCGCGCTAATCCGTTCGCGTGTCTATACTATACTACGCGCCTTGGCACACACCCGTCATTCATCGCGGCGGAAGATGCGATGAGAAGGAGCTTTAACCTTTTCGCCGCGTCGCTCTGTTATTTGTTCTCAAGCTTTGTTTTTAGCGAAATTCGAGAGCTGACTGAAATTGCTCGGGGCTTTTTAAAAGTCGAGACTCGAGCGATACTTCTGAATTTTTCAGCAGAGTGTGTGCGTACTGCGGCTAGATAAGGGGAACGCTGCAGTGGATGGAGTCCGAGTATATTCGGACTCTGCGAAAATGCCTTTACGGGCTGCAGCCGCTGGGTCACGCACGCAGTGATTCTAAATCAGACGAGCCAGCATCAAGGTCCCGTCTCTGCATCCAATGTGGCTTTTTGTTTGCACAGCTTTTTCGGCTAAGAGAATCTTTGACGAAAAATCGCATTCCTCGAGCAGTTGCACGTTGGCATTCGGATCGTGATTCCCTTGAACAAGACCGCGATTAAACCATTCCTACGAACCATTCCTACGCTGCGTGCCTCTCGAGCTTTCAAATTTGTCCGCGACTCACAATTAGTATATAAGGGATCAAGCTCTATCTGGCTAAGCAGCTTCCTCGAAAGGAAAGCATCCAACGCATTTGCAATGCAGATCCAATAAAGGCAAAGCGAGGAAAAGGCTATGCAGCCTTATCGCAGACTCACCGGGTATCTTTTTGAAAGCGCTCCAAATCTAAAGTTACGCGATCGAGATATGCGGAAAGGGCGGCAAAAAGAGCCCAACGAGAGGACCGGCCCAGATGCATCCATTACAGCACGTGGGATATTAGAAAAATTCATCCGCGTCGCGCTCATCCCGACTGTCGGAATTGTTCCGAGCTCTCCTCGAATGACACTACTCTGATTGCGCTCGCCGGAGTCGAGCGAAGCGGCGCATTGTGCTCGCGGGGCCGAAAGAATAAATCCGACTCTCCGCTCTATTTTTTCTGGCTCTCCTTCCTCGTCTCTCGCGCCCCATTGTTCTCCGACTCGTTTCGCCTAGCTTATCGCGATTGCTTCGAGAACGATTTCAATAATCCCGCGCGCTCGAAAGTATAGTCCCAAGCCGGATTCGCGTCTTCTAGGCTCGTGGGATTGACGAGCGATAACTCTCGGCGCGTAGAGGAGCGACAGAGCTGAGCGGCAGCGCGAGGGAAAGAATCGGCGCGTATAATTAGGGAAAAAAATGCGGCGCTGGAGCTAGAGGAGAAGCCTTAAATCACGGAGTCGCCAGTCGTGTAACGACCGCTCTCTCTCTCTCTCTCTCTCTCTCTCTCTCTCTCTCTCTCTCAGCGCGCGCAGGGTGTAAGTTACTATCAACAAATCAAAAAGGCAATACGCCGTAAAGGCGCAAAATGCAGCGCTCTCGCTCTCGCTTGTCTCCCCGCCCCCGCGCCGGCTCATCCTCTCGTAAAGTGTCAATATATTTTCGGCTCCGTTCCTCTCGGCCGGCCATAAATTCCCGTTTTACACGCGGCAAGCAACAAGCGAGGCCCTCGCTCGTAAAGTCGGCGTTTTTATCTTGCGCCGCGCCGATCTGCAGCAGCTGATCTCACCTCCGCGCCGCGCGCGAATAAATCAACAGGTGCGTCGACCGCGCTGATGGATTCCCATCGGAATTCCTCGCGGCAACTTTGCGAGAGGAAACGAGGGGAAAAGCAACTTTCCCGCGCGCCTGTTTCCCAAACGCCCGCAGCTCTAAGCTTCCATCAGCGCAGCTGTCTTCGCGGCGACGCTTTTTCCGCTCCCCGTCGGACGCCTCTTCGGGAGCTTGAGGCTTGCGACACGCCGCCAATAAGTTGATTGTTGTGACGAGGGGCGCCACGTGCAAGGCGCGGCGGGAGCCTCGGATAAATCTTCGGAATCGGCTAATTAACGACGGGGCAGTAGATTCTCAAAGATAGACGCGCCGCGTCGTAAAAAGTCGTAAAAAACGCGAATGGATTTAAAACTCGACGAGTTAAATATAGTCGCCGCGGGAGTGAAGTGAGCTCTCGCGTTGCGAAAGACCGTATAAAAAAACGCAATTTTCCGGCGACACAAGTCTCGAGAGCAGCGTTCGAAATAGAAAATGACTGAGATACTGCGAATGCTTTACAACTTGATACATCAAAACAACGAGTCGTCGAGAGTTGTTCTTGGCAGAATGCGCGAATGCCGTTTTTTCCCTCGCGACGGAGCAACAGTTTCCCCGAAATGTGCAACTGAGAAATCAAAGTTCGCGGGAAATCGAGCTATTCTCGGCTGGAGCAAAGGCTGTAGAGAAAAGAATGAATCAACGTTATTTTTTTGCTCCCTCCAACCGAGTGCACTATTTTCGTACGCCGAGTCTATGGTTCTGGAAAAGCGTGAGTCACGCGGTTCAATGGGGACTTGCTGAAAAAATGTCGCTTGCACCGATACCAGCTCGAATAATTCGAGAGTAGGTAGCGCGGGTACGGCAGATGCCTACTAGTACTACTGTCTACTGGCGCGGGCAATCGAAAAATGCGGCTTTTAAGAGCTCGCGGTAGGTAGCGCCCGTGGCTTGGCCGCAGCGACTCTTAGCGCGGGAAAGTTTGAAAGCCTTCGTGTGCAGGCGTGTTGGAAAAAAGTATTAGCAATTAGCATCCAGCAAGCGTATTCCAGAGAGAGAGAGAGAGTAAATTTTAACAGAAACGGGGACAGCCCTTTTGTGCGCGAGTAAAACTGAAGCAACGGCTATGCCAAATGACAAATTCGCTGCATTTTGGACACTGGCCAGCGGCCGGGGGTTAAACTTTTTCCACCTCGAGTCCAGAGATAAGTTTCGAAGAGTCCTCTCTTGCGTCTGTGGGGGGGAGACGAAGGCGAGAGGAAAAGACTCAATCGGGGAGGCCGGATGATTGCGATGAGATGCTTTATAATCAAGCTCACCTGGAAAACGAGGAAAAACGGCACCCACTGGTAGTACTTGACTTGCCTGGTCAGCGAGTCGGCGGCCCCGCGATCGGCCGACTGCTGGGAGGGCAGGCGCGGCCTGTGCTGGAAGAGCAGGGTCGAGCCGACTCCGGGGAAGGCGACGTTGACGCCGGCCACGCCGAGCATCGCTCCCGTCACAAAGTACGTGCTGTGGATCCAGCAGTAGGCGTTGAACGCCTCCACGGGTATGTCCCTGAAATGAGCCATTCGTAGAGAGAGAGAGAGAGAGAGAGAGAGAGAGAGAGAGAGAGAGAGAGA
>QLSS01000069.1:178431-219648 GCA_024372645.1 Trichomalopsis sarcophagae
TTTGTGGCGCGAAATCTAGATTTGAATTGACTTTCAGACCCCCTTAATAAATAGAAGCTCTGCACCTTTGGAAACTAAAAATATCTTCGTAATCGGGAAGTGCTACTCACACGCTACTCTGAAATGTGATCCACCCACACTAAAAATCATCATTTTGATTTCCGCATTTATTTTTATAAAGTTTCCTTCTCAATAAAGTTCACGGGTAATGCGAGTATCATTATCCGGTGATTGCGCAAGTCCATATACGTATTCATGACAACGTGCCGTTCTACTGAGGTGTCAGGCGTTAAGCTCACCGCTATAGGACGCCAAACGATGCATTACGCGGCGGTAGTTCTGCGAGATTCATGCGAATTCTCGTCTATTGTGTTTGGACTTTTCGAACGATTATTGGCGAGCGTGCAAATAAGCACTTATGAGCTTCCTCTCATCGCCGTGGGTTTCGTAACGGTATAAATTAATTCCTTCGTCATTACGCGTTAGTTTTTTTTGCGACCAGTATCTTCCTTCTCTCATTTGCAGCGCTAATTACGCTGCGTTCAGTGTTAGGCATGTACATATATAGGTATGCAGTTTAAAAAATTTGAAAGGAATTTACACATTCGTAAAGGAATCGAATACAAGATTTTTGAAGTTACAAGCAGTATTTTTTATATTCACACAACACTTTTTGTAGATTATCAAGCTTCTTTCCAAATAAGAATGCATATTCAAATGTTTTTAAGCATTGCACTACCCGACGCAACTTAAGAAACAAGCTTTTGTGATGGTAAAATATGCACAAAGCTTACCTATGCCGTTGACCGCTTTTTGCGCTTTCTAATGGCAGAGTCGATTCTTTACAACCGTTTTGTTATAATAACTTGTTGGTTTCCCGTCAAACGCCGAGAAAAATATATAGTGACTGTTACCAGAATTTAACTATAAACTCTAGCAGCATAGGTATACCACAATAATTTATAGTAATTATTACTCGTAAATTTATAGTAAACATTTTTGAAAAAATCGGTTTGAATCGATGATTTTTTTTTTCTGTATCTGAATAGTCAATTTTACTTTATTCGAATAGTTAGTTTTACTATAACATATTTTTGTAAAACGTTTTAAAGGACTATAGAAATATTGAGTTCTAAACATCATGAATAGATTTCTACACATTATGAATGTATAAAAATTAATTATAAATATACGTTAAATTCTTGCCATTTGAAGATGGATATGGACTATAAATATTAAGTTCCTATTAAAATTTTTATAGTAAAAAATATTATATCATTTAGTAAGCTGTACTGTGCTCTAATAGAAAATATAACTAGACAATTTATAGTAAACCTAGGCCAAAAGTTTCACTAAAGTAATATAGTAACAATTACTAAAATATTGTTACATTTACTATAAATTTTGTGATTCCTACCATATTTCAAATTACTATAATGTATAGTAATCTTTACCATGTCTATTCTTCTCAGTGAATCGACACAATAGCTTGATTATTATTCTTTTTTAGCCTGCTATAATAACATTGAAAATATAAAAATTGTCATTATACGATGAAACTACTAAATTAACGCTTTCTTTAAATCATGTCAGGATTTCGTATAGGATTTTTACCTCGATATCTTTTCACCAAAAGCTGAATTTTCTACTTCATCGTAAAGTGTATTAAAAAGGAAAAGAGAACTACTTCCCATATCGTGCACGTATTTACAGGAATATTTCAATAACACTAATAATTTAAGAGAGATTAAATATCTTATGAGGACTTCATCAAAGATTACTGTTCAAGTTGGTTTGGAACAATCAAATCTTGTTTATCGGAGATAAACGTAATTTAATGAAAAATCTTAAAGTTGGTGCAAATTATGGGAAAGAATAATGAGCACGCTCGCAAAGTGTAAAATAATACTCACTCTGATGTGGGATATTATATAGTCCATGATGATACCCTTCTTCTTGGTGACAGACTCTTCAGCTTCAAGCGTGTGGTTCATGCCACTAACCAGTGTTTTTATCAAGCCACCCTCTAAATTACTCCAGAGCCAGTGCGGGAGGTAGCAGGCCATCGCCTGAAATTACAGAAGCATGCACGATGAGCCTTACGCAAGCACACAAGACAATTGTTCGACGAGGCTGAGGACACGTGATATGGCCAAGAACCGATAGATACCGTGAAATTTGAAATGGTACGTCCACGCATAGCTTAGCATTAAATGGACTTGAAATCTATTGCAAAATCAGATGATCCATTACATTTCAATGAATTTTTGCGCTCTTTTCGATTCATGCTGATTTTGCGTAATAAGATTTCGAGCAAATGAGAGAAAGAATTTGCTTCCGAGACAGCTGATTCTTCAATAGAAATGCTTATGGTAGGTGCAGTATCTTATTACTAAGAAATAAGTGTTAATCGTACGTATATAAAAAGCTTCCAAAGAACTGACTGATCAGCATGAAAAATAGGAATCAGATAGCCGCAAACGAACAAGAAACTTTCGCTGAGTCGGCTGGAAAAAACAGCATCAGCCAGACGGACGATACAAGAATCGCGAGTTCGCAATAATTCGAGCATCGCGCGCTCGCGAAAAGGACGAGCGTACAAAAAAGCGACGGTGGCTCAGCTGAAAAAGAAAAAGATAACATAGGAAGGCGCACGTGTGTGCCGGCAGGCCGCGGGCCGCAAGAGTCTTCACTGCCGGCCAGCACATCAAAGGCTATAACGTATAAGAAGAAGAGCTGGAAGGAATAAGAGAAAGGAAGAAGAGGAGAGCGCTTACTTGGAAAAAGAGCACGAAGCAAACCCACTGGTAGTAGGTGTAATATTTCCTCGCCTCGACGTCGCCAAAGTCGTTGGCTATACCGGGATGAGCCACTTCCAGGCCGACCTGCAATACAAAATACACATTAGAATAATCATGTCAATTGAAATACTCTTAACTTAACCTTTCTCTGTATTTTTAATAATTTTTTTTCTACTCTTCTCCATTATTCGAAATTTAATTGAAGTCAGCAGGTTATCGACCTTTTCAATTTCGATAGACGACCGTTACAGTCGCTTTTGTTTTTGTCAGCGAAAGTAACCCGATACCAAATCGTTCTTATAAGAAGAATACCGAGATACGCGGTACAACCTATATGTATGAAGAGAACGGCCTGTTGTCGAGCACGTAGCCTGTACTCACTATATACATTACCCCCAGTCTAAGTCGCATTTTGATTAGTACCAAGAATCAGTGCAATATCCGAGAGGCTACGGTCGATTGGTTTTCGATTGGTTGTCGCCGGAAGCCTTCGCGAAGTCTTTTTTACAGTGCGAGATCGCGGCAAATAAAACAAAAATTAATAACTTGTATGATTCTTCCGAGTCGCTTTGAGTGTTTAAGAGTCTTTAATCATACGTCCTTGGACCTTCGTGCACGCAAACAAAAATTACCGACACCCTTCAACTGGGCACAGAGTAAAAGCCGCAGAAAAGCCGTAATCTGCCCTAACGAGTCGTAATTGCGCATGTAGATCGCTGCAGCCATTGGTTATTGTGCAGAAAATTACTCGTCTCTGTAGTTCAATCAACGTGTGCATAAGTATACGTGCGAGCGCGTGTGTGCTTTCGGTGCATCTGTGAACTTTTCAATTTCGTCGGCAAGCCGATTGAATTCACGCAGCAATCGCGATAATGAGATTGGCGGCCGTGAGGCGCGGACGTGCTCTTGCCGCGAGCGCGCGCGCGCCCCCGTAGCGAAAAAATACTATACAGCTATATAGGTATGCGCGTGCCTCGATGTGTAGTTTATTATTTATACGTGCGCGCCGCTGGAACGAAAACAAAAATCTCGAACTGCTTCAGCTGTTCCGTTAGACTTGTACTCAAGGCGTCTCTGGGGTTTCCCTCTGGGCGGCAGTCCGTCGCGAGAGGTTTTAATTGCTTATTTCGAATGACAAGAGTTCGTAATTTATCGCGAAGGTGTACGAAATCGGAAATTTTTAATTATTTATGCAAACAAATGTTTCAAAAGAAATACATACATTCGCATGTCGACGTTTTTTTTTTTTTTTTTTTTTTTTTTGTTGTCAATGCGACTTCAGAAGAAGCCGTAAATGCTATAGTGTGCAAACAAGTTTTGCACATTGAATTATTTATGAAAGTTAAGAATGGAACGTGCATTAGTGCAACATTGTCACCAGAATGAGATGACCTTCTCAGCAAATTCTTCTGCTATATTGATGCATTGATGCATGGCCTGTTAAACGAGACTTTATCTTTTTAAATATTGCGGCTAAAATTTACGAATATGTTCGTTATTAAAAAAATGAACGAATCGAAAGCAAAAGTCAATGATGAAAGATTTATAGCCTAGTTTCGCCGTCATCTCTTTGAGAGCACCAATTGTAATATTGAAACGACGCAAATGACAAGTACCTGACGATTGAAAGCATCCGGCATGGTGAATGTGGAGGTGATCCAGCAGTACGTGTTGATGGGCTGTGTAGGCAGTGCCGAAGGGACGATGCAGGAGATAGGGTTACCCACAAATTGGGTGGCAGTGATAATCATAGAGCAGGTCAGCAGCAGCACAGCTGTAAACAGATTGTGCATGCGGAAGACCATGGAATCCGTGCTGATGTCCTGCCATTTTAGATAGCCCTTCAGCTCCCCCAGCAGCTTCAACATCTTGGCTTATTTCGAGAGGCTTTTTCTCTTTTCCTTCGGATTCGATCTCAGAAAGGCATGGAAAGTCGTTTAGCTATCTTCGACTCGGAGTTCTTTATCTCGTCGCTCTCGGGTCTCCTCGGCGGCGAGTGTACAGGAGAGAGGTTGTCGGCCTTATTCCAGAGGAATCACAGCCTCATCTGTCAGGCAGACGGCGGCAGGAAAACGAAGGGTCCGGAATAACTTTTTTCTGTTCGTTTCTGTCTCTCTGTCTACCGACGATTTAACCGGCTGCGACTATATACGCACACAGCTGTCCGCGCTCTCTTTCTCCTCCTCGCTGCGTGCCTCTCGTTTAATCTTCCTCCAGCTTACTTAATTATTTCGGCAATATTGCGGCTGAAAAATAAAATGTTTGTTTTATAATATCAACTCTCCAGAGCAGGCTGCTCCCTCTCTGCCGGAGAGAAACATCAGGAGACGGGGAAAAAAGTTTCAACACGTTTGTTGGATAATCATTTAGTCGATCTCCCACGGAAATAAGTTGAATGGAGGATCGTGAAATGATGTAAAATAAACGTTGCACGCGACTCCTTTGCAATATAATGTTATGCAACATCGCGCATTTTGACAAGGCCCCCTACCTTCTCGCGTCGCGAGGCAGTAGGCAATTCCCCGAATCATCGCGTCCAATTCCTCGAATATTAGGTAAATAAATAAGCCCTGTCGATTATTATCTACTCGTGACTAGGCTGCACATGGGTTTAAAAGTTGTTTTTCAGGGTATGCATGCGTATTCTCGTACGACATGCTCAACACAGTTTACCATCGGCAGCAAGAGAATCTCGACTTGTTTTTCAGCGCAAGAACGGCATTATGGGCAAAGTTTACAGCCGGCTTCAATCTTCTCGTATTTATGTATTTATGAATAAGTACGATTATAATGAAGATGCATAGATTGGCAGCGAGGAAAGTGCAACGAATTACGCGCGTGCCTGCCGTATGGCTGCAGTACTAAAGTACTTATCCAGCCAAGGAGAGAAACAAAGGGCTATAAGTATTCAGTACTTACATAATGATATGGGGATGGCCGATGACAACGCGATAGGAATAAAGAGTGATGCTTTACTTGCGGATAAGTAAAATCGGCTCGAGTCATGTGGCACTTTGTCAGAAAAAAGATAAACACTGTCGCGCGCGCGCGGGCGCAAGGACGATCTAACCTCAACAGCACTGCAGCGAAGGGTCGGACGAGACGCAGCATATACGTCGCGGCCCTTCTCTCTCTCCTTCTCTTTGCGCGCGTATACAAAACGTTGGGTATACTCGTATAGGTACTAGCTATACACACACACACACACACACACACACACACACACACACACACACACATACACACACACAAAAGTAGCCGCGCTCGCGGAGCAGCAGCACTGCAGTGGGGCGCGAGTCCTTTTTCGCTTGCGCTCCCGTCGACGGCGACTACCCCCACCAGCCAGCACGAGCGGGGAATCCGCTATAACCTCAAAATACCCCTCCAGCGACAGCGGCGTGCTTTGAAAGCGAGCTTGCGATATTTGTATTCGGCCGTAGTAAGTAAGTATACCGTCAGGCGACACTCACAACTCGAAAACTGCTGATGCGGCCGCTGAAAATTCGACGGCACTCTCGCCGTCGCTGAAGCTGGAGTCCTGCTGCGCGCGCTCCCTCTCTCCCAGTCGTGTCGTGAACTCGTGAGTTGGTCGACCGCGTGCGCGCGCCTTCTCCTCTCCTCTCGCTGTCGCACCTCCCACTACTCCCGCGACGGATGCTGCGGCCCCGTGGGTCAGTCGTCGGAGTGAGCGCTCGGCATCAGTTGGCTGTTGGATTGCCGCGCGCAGCTGGATTTTCGCGCACACGTGTGTTTCGCAAGGGATCGAGTCCGCGCAGTTTGCGGAGAAACGAGAATCGAGCCGAGCCCGTGTGTATCGTACGTAGCGAGCGAGCACTGTCCCTTGAGCGCCGACTGACGAGAGCAGCCGCGGCTACTCGCCAGCAGCTGCGGCGGCAGTTGTGTTGTTGTGGGGGGGTCCGAGAGCGAGAGAGAGAGAGAGAGAGAGAGACAGAACGCGAGCGGGACTCCGCGGGGGGAGCACTGCGCGTAGTAAGTAGTGCTGCTGTGCGCCACTCTGGAAAAAGCCGTGACGGGGAGGGGGCCGCTCAAAGAAACGTGCCCCCCCACTTCTTTCCTCTCTCTCTCTCTCTCTTTCCCCTGCACAGATGCTTCACCGAGCAGGCATACTCGCTCTCCCCTTCTCTCTTTCGCTCGTTTTTTCACGAACCCTTTTTCGAAGTCGCGCAAGGATGGATGCGCAAGCCAGCGAGTCAACTCGGGCAAGCGTCAGTCTGTGAGTTTCCAGGAATTCCAGCAAGTCTGCCTACTTTTTTGTCACAGTGGGGAACTCTGGAAGTCGCGGGAAAGAAATAAGGATGCACGCACGAGTTTAATCGATTTCAGTCGTGAATCAACGCTGATTCACGCTCACCATTCACAGTCACGTACATTTTTCGAACGCGCACGATCTAGGATTGTTTTCGAAGAAACGCTCGAAACAGACTCTCAGAAGAGAACCGAAAAAATTGAACGTTTCACATCTCGCGAGCCCGCGCGAAACTTGGAAAGTGGAGGCGAGGCCGTTTTTTAAAAGACCGAGCGTTGAAATCACCGCCGCGTACTCTCTCGGCTGGAGCCCGTTTTTTTCTCACCGCGAGCAGCTTTCTCTTTCCCCCCGGGCGCGTCTTTTGTAATTTCGTAGCCACACATAGCTGTACAACTCGAGTATAGTATAGGTAGTAACGTGGCGTGCGAGCGGATGATCGATTTTCATCCTCGTTGCAGCCGACACGGGTGCAATTACCGGCGAAGCTGCTGCTGCCGCTGCGGTTTTTCAACGTCCGAAGTTTTAATGGCCGGTTTCAGTTTGGAATTATTATAAGCCGCGCAGACGGCCAACTCGTTACTCAGACGCCTCGATATTGCCGAGTCGAGAATCTACGCTCTTGAGCGGTTCTAGGAGGGGAGACATCGACTAGAGATCCGAAATTCCAGAGGTCCCTCGGGATAGTCTCTGCGGAGAGAGATCATCGGCGCGTCCGCGAGATAAAAGTACGGCCTCCGGCGGAACGGGCGCGAGCGCTTCTTAAGTCTCGGCGCTCGGCTCGTTCTTCATGATCGTCTGCTCCTCTTTGTGCTCTGCTTCTTTCGAGAGCTCGACTCGGCCCTTTTTCCGCTTAGCTTCTTCCTGTTACTCGCAACCGTTACTTCAAGATGTCCTTCCAATTCCAGCAGAGTTAATGGGAAATGACTATAATCGGAGAGAAGGAAGCGAGAAGTTGAATGGGGAAAGAACAAATGATATGATAGGGTGATGCCATTGTGCGTGCATGTGTATAAGCCCTGCTGCTGCTTGTCGGTCAAACTCGATGATCCGCATCGATCGTAGAAAAATGAAAGCGCTAGCAGGGCCACGGCCGAAAGCATTGCCCGCGCGGCGACAGCAGCAGCAGCAGCAGCAGCGCCCGTGAAAGGTCACATTCATTCAAATAAACTGCTCTATATACGGTCGCATCGCGCGCATCCGGTCCGCGCGCAGCACTCGTGCGACCGCGTCTACAGCTACGCATATGTATACCTATATATGCCTGCGTAGCCGAGCCATTGTTTCCCTCATTTTTATCGGCCCGGCCGCGCGCGATAAACGCGCCGCGAAATCAGAAAGCAGAACGCGACAATGGGCTCGCTTGTGCTTTTTCACGCGCACAGGCGGCAAATGAGCGTCGGCAGACTGGCGGAGCATCTGCAGAAGAGCCGCACCGCGCGCGCTCTTCATGCGGGCTTATTCTTCGTTATGGGGTTTGTTCGCCGATTAATTATTTCGTTTCGGACTGAATCTTAATGACATGTGGGCGCTTGCACAATCGGACTGTTCAAGGAGGAAAATTGGAGCAGCGTCTCCCCGGAGACGCAAAGTCGATGAGAGGACAAGCATATAGAAAGAAACATACATATAGAGGTATGCGGTGTCGAGACAGGATACGCCTGTCCGTTGAGCTCCACGGCGCTTTCCCCGCGCGCGTTTTCCTTGAGCCTCTTTTTCTGCTCTCTTGTCTTGCCTCATACACACCTGCGGCGACTGATGCATATTATCTCGGGCGCTACTCTTAACGATTGTCCTGGGAACTGACGTGTACTTAAATGTACTGATAATTTGGCGTGCGAAACAAAGTCATTTCTACTCATTAATTGGGATTGGGATAAAAACTTGATCACAAATACACTCGAGCCAATCAAGAGTGAGAAGAAAAGAAGAAAATTGGAAATTGACAATCGAATCAGTCTGCCTCGCTAATACAGCATACGTTTGGGCATATTTCATCCGTCTGCTGCTGGAGAAAAGTCAAGAAGCTTGACGGTTTTCTTAAAAGGACCGCTTACGGAGGGTACGCGCTCGCGACCGCTCGCGACAGCTAGCCTCTCATCCGATGCTTTTTGCCATCAGGAGTGGAGAACCGGTTTGCGAGACGATCGGTTGTTCTTGTATCGTTAATCCATTCGTTTGAGCGCGTATAAGCGATAAGCGAGCGCGCTCCCAACTCGCGAGAGATCGCCGAGTCCCCGACGTTAACGGTATCTTCCTTTGAATACGTCATTGGCTAGTTTTTTCCTCCTGCGGCCGGCAAACAGGACATTCACACCGCATAAATCATGCGAATCATGATCGCTAGAAGGAAATTTGTTTGAGGCATGACGGATGAGCACGAGAGCTAGAGCGCCAATCACGCGAGTAAGAGATGTTAACAATATTCCGAAGAAACTTTGCTCTCTCTCTCTCTCTCTCTCTCTCTCTCTCTCTCTCTCTCATACATATATAAGAGAATAGCCGTGATTACAGCGCAGCGCAACCTCCACGCGAAGCTCTCATTGGCGCGGAGAAAATAAAGCGGACACGATCGTAAACCTGTAAATAAGCCTCGACTTATTGCCCACACGTATAATTATCAGCCCTCTCCAATGAGAAATGCACATGCATTCATTATTTCAACAAGCTATTATCCTCAGTTTCCAATGCTGTTCATTTCGAACGCTCAAAGTTTTTCCCATTAGAGTTTCGATGACACAGGCGCGCGGCCAAATTCCATCAGGCGTTGAGTGCTCCGATTTCTCCGGCCGTATCGTCAAGGTATGTCGATCGTTGTCTAAGGAGGCAACAATCTTGAATACTATAATCCTGCGATGTCCACGATGTACCATTTGAAAAAAGTGGAATTCAGCGCGTTCGTTGCGCCAGCGCTTTTTGAGAACATTTAAATTCAGGCCCCGAGGCTCCTCGCATGCACATCGACAAGAATTGTAACTCAGTCTCGATGCAAAAAAGCAGCGACGGTTTCTCTCGGCATCGACCTGACATGCGAAGAGGCGAAATCTCGGAAAGAGGCGAAACTTCTGGGTCAGCGTGAAAAATGTGAATGAATTCATGCAAATAGCGCATTGTGCGCGCAGCCGGAATCAGAAACGCCATCGGATTGTAAACGAAGCGTGCGGCTCAGGGGGATTTTAAAATAGAATGTTATCGTCGCCGCGCGATGAGTCTGCAGGCGAAACGAGCCTCGTCTAATGTAACATCGCGATTTTTCAGCGCCGCCTACCGATATGTAAGTCTCTTTTTCGAACGCCAGATGTGCGCTGCTACATGACATAAGGCGATACTCGGCTCTGCTTGCGTTATCTATCTAAATATTGTAGCTTTCGCCGATGCAGCTTAAGCCGAACTCGGACTATCACGACAAGCGATGCGCGAGCCTCATCTTTTCAGGAAGGATTTTTTAAATTAATTTTAATAATAAAATGAGAGAGGAAGAAACCCGAGCAGCCGTTGAGCTACGTGTTTGATTATCGGTTGACCTGCGTCTCGGTTTACTCGCGAGCGAGCCGATCGTCGCAATTGCAGTTTTAAAAATAGGCCCTTATTGAGCGTGCGCTGGCACATGCGAACCCTCCAATTCTCCTCGCTCTGTGCCCAACTGCCGAAAAGCGTGTAAGCCGTATGAGCTTTTAAAAATGAGCCAAGCCGCGAGCGACCGTCCGGCGAAAGGGCGTGAGCGCTTGGCAACGCACGCCTGCACACGCCTGAGCGGCCTGAGGCCACGCGACTGGAATACACTAACGCGCGCGCTTCCGTAATTCATGCAGGCAAGAATTGCGAACAAATTGTTCCGAGCAGCAGCGCGGACGCTGACCTACAAACGGAAAACGAGCCCGACTAATTACCAGCTGCCGTCGATAATTCGGCCCGACTCGAGTAATCGGCGCTAATGAGTTTACACGCCTCGCGGCTACGTGTCCGAGATTACGCTCGCGGAGCTGGCACGGATGATGTAACGAGCCCCTGCAGCACGCCTACCTGCCGAGGTCGTAGGTCTGCGGGTCCACGACGCTGCCACGAGCTTCATTTCAGATATGCGGCCGTTTCTTTGCGGCTCTGGATGAAGCGACTTCTCGAATAAGCACTCGAACGTAATGATGTTCATCGCGAGGGATTCACGACACTCTGTGTCGATGCAATTACTGATCTAACTGACTCTAACAGATTTTCCAATGAAAGAGTTGCCTTGTCTCTCTCTTCTTATGAAGGTCCAAGTTATACGTCCGAACTCTTTGGGAAGCATTGACTCCGCGGAAAACGGGCCGCTCTAGATATATGTATAAGGTATACGCGGAGAATGTCGGTGATGATGGGAGTGTCAGAGACGCACACGAGTCGAGCAGCCGAGTCCTACTGCGAGGCATCGTAGACGTTAGCTCATCAGTGGTTAGAGCACAGGCCTCGCTGGCTCTCGGGTCCGTTTGTAACAGGAGCAGGCTCGTGTCAATCATGACGAATGTGTGTCGCATGCGCCGCGTGAGAGGAGAGCAGAGCGCGAGCACGCCTGCTCCATATGGACCACTGACGGATGTCTTCTGGCCGACTCTCTTCCTCTCGATCTCTTCTTCGCGCGCACGTTCGAGTTCTCCATTTCGCCGAGACGTCGCACCGCTGCCATCTGCGCGACCAAAAATTAGATTAGATCGAGCTCTCCCGTCTGGCCGTCACCGGCCAGCTGTGAAACTTGTGGTATTCCGCGAGGCGTCTAGTCGGCCGAGAATCGCGAACAGAGCCGAAATAAACAGAAACGTAAAGCGTAAGAAATGCAGTCGGGACAAAAACTCCCAGGATCGTAATTTTTCTTCATTTCGCCCGAAGCGATGATCCTCCGCTCGCGCCTCGCCGAGGAGTAATTGCACACGCGCCGATTGGAAGTATCGCGAGGCGCGACATTGAGCTGGAAGGCTCGGCCGAACAAGTTGTCGCAAGTCCACGGCTTATGCGGATTTCTAATTCGTTTACGAAACTCTGAGACGTACTGATGCCTCGGATATTGCTCAGCGCACTAGCCAGATGCCTGCACTGAGCGCCCGACTAATAACCCTTTCAGAGGTCGCACGTGCTCGCCACTTGTTGTGCCGGCAGCATCTCACCACTCGCTGCGCCGAAAAGTGGGCCCTTCGAAGCGCTACTTGTGTGCGAGTGCCGTCGATCAGCGCCAGCAAGCGTCGCTTTCAAAGCGCCTATTATACGTATTGCGTATGCATCGAGCCGCCCGGCAGCTTTTACGATGAATCAGGACGTCGTTAAGGAACTGTGCAACTGTGCGCACTCCGCGAGCGCGAGAGCGCGAGAGCGCGGAAAAGCGGAACGAGGTCGCAATTAAAACGCCGTAGAACTCGTGCCAGCGCACGTCTTGCGGCCTTGGCACGTTCTTCCCCACGTTGTCCCGGCGAGCTTTTGCGCGCGAAAGCTCTCGACTGATGGGATTTGCTCGCACAAGTGGCTGGTTAAGTTAGATCGCAAACGTGCATAGTCGAGTTTATTATACTATATTGAATTCGTTCTGCGTAAGAAACTCATGCTCTCTTTTATTGTCATCACTCTAACTACAGTTTACAGTTTACAGTTACATTTTAGATTACAACTATAAACTATATACACGTACAAAAGGAAGTGCGCGGGGAGCGTAATGCGAGGGCGCTCGTCCACGTCATCATAGCCGCATTGCAAGTGAGAACCGAAAGGCGTAAGAGCAACGCGTCGATTCGGCCACGCGGACAAAGGTTTCAAGACACTGAATGGGATCAATGCTGGCAGCGCTTGCGCAACGGCACAGTCAGCTCGACGACAAAACAGCGCTGTGTACACTGAGAAGAATCGAGGATTACACTCGATTTCAGGGGCTTAACCAGCGGCTTCCGGTGCGGCGTGTACTGACAGGTGGAGCATTGGTAGAGTAAAGTAGCAGTAGCAGTAGTATAGGAGCCGCTGCGCTGCTGCTCAGTCAACTTCCGCACGCGCCGCCGCTGCTGCCGCTGATTACGATCGCTCATCATCATGGCAGTGGTATAGCGCCGACGGGCTGCGGATTGTGCAACACTTGCGCCGCCCTCAGAGCAGGAGCGTCTTGGAGTTTTCCTCGTCCGGGCTCTCGGCGTCCTTCGGGCTGCAATGTCGGATTCACAGATCAGGATGACGATCCAATCGTTATACGTGCATTATTATTATTGACGGCGACCGCAAACCGTCAAGCTCAATCGCAGTTTTCCGCTTATCGCGTAATTGTTCCGCCAAGCAGAGTCTGCGCAATACGGGCCGGGCAACATTGTAACAGAAATAAAAGATTGACGAGCGCGCGCACGGCCATCAAATCATCGAGTTCCGCCGCCTATATATGCGCGCATGCAAATTTATCGGCGCAAACAGCCGCGTAAAGATGCATAATGGCCGGTCGCGTGCAACGGTTCTCTCTCGCATTATCGTGGAAATTCCGCTGTGTAACGACTCCATGCGGCTTGTCACGCGCTCGGAACTGACCGTTTGCCGCAGAGCACGCGCTTTTCTCGAGGCTTATCTGCTCTCGTGGAAAGGTTTCTCGAAGAAATAGTTTTTGCAAAGCTCTTTCAAGGCTCGTCCAAATTCGTAATGTGCGCCTCGTTGTTCGTAGACTAAAGAATCTTTTTATTTACTCTTGAAAGCTCTGACGACATCGACACGCGAGGCAACTGCGATCTTTGGCGAATTGCAGCAGAATGTCAATCGGCATCTTTCGCGTGCAATTTTTGCAATTACCTGTAGTCAGTCTCTTTCAGAGGTTCCTTTTCGACTTGCGGCAAAGTGCGGTACATGGAGCGAGTCCTCTCCTCGAGGTCTTGCGCCAGTCCCTGCAGCAGTTCCTTGAACACGTAGTTCTCGACGTTTTTCGCGATGTAATAGAGGAACAGCCAGTCTCCGAAGTAATAGTCGTTGGTGACCTTGAGAACGTCCCAGGGGTTGTATTTGCCGGGACAAGCTACCTTGAAGACCATCTCGTTGAAGTACGTACTTCTGCAAGAGAGGGGCGTTCAGTTATTCCCCTTACGCACGCACACACACACACACACACACACACATAACAGGTAAAAATAGTAGAAAATTGTTAGCCTTAATATTAATGAACCCCAAATGCTCTCGCGTTAAGCGACCCTACCTGGAATGCAGCATCATGGTGAGTACCCTCCACGCGAGCCCGAGGGCGGTGAGTATCGCGAGTATGATGAACCAGAACCAGAGGAACGTGTAGATCTTCTCGTTGATGATGTTGAGCGCCATAACGCAGAGAGCATCGTGCTTCTGTATGCCGCCCGAGGGGCCGTACTTGTGGAACGTGCACTTGGTGACCTGTACACAGATGAGGAATTCGTCAATTGACGCTTGATTGGACCATGATTGACAATTGCTGCAACTGCATTGCCTGCACTCCATTCGCCTTCCATATCGACAGATTAAGACGCGAGAGCTTACTTTCGGGAAGACCTCGTCCAGCGCGTCCATCTGCCTGGTGAAGTCCGTCTCGGCGACGTCCTGGCCGAGGCTGAGGAAGGCGCCGCCCAAGAACTTGTTCGTTATGTACATCTGCATGAGCACGTTGAGGAAGTTCATGAGCTCGCAGATGCCGAGGTAGTAGGCCCAGGGTCTGTTGAGGTGGAGCCGGTTCATGAAGGCCGTGCGGATCTGGTTGATCTTGTCCTCCTTGTCCTTCTTCGAGGGCACGTTGATGCCGTTCTCCGTGGTGAAGGCGTCCTCGCGCAGGGAGATCGAGGCCAGGTGCAGGCCGGAGACCAGCATCTTCAGACGGCCGCCTACAAAGGCATTCAAGTAAGCTGCATAATTGCAATCACACGTGACAGAGAGGGAGAGAGAGAGAGAGAGAGAGAGAGAGAGAGAGAGAGAGAGAGAGAGCCCCGCGGGCGCGTACCTTCGGCGGAGCGCCACAGGTAGTGGGGCAGGTAGAAGAGCAGCGCCTGGAAGAAGAGCACGAAGGGCACCCACTGGTAGTAGGCGTGGTGGGTGATCTCGTCCCGTTTGGCGGCCGGCCCGACTCCGGGGTGCGGTATCTCACCCTCCTCCAGGGCCGTCACGTTCATGTGCTTCACCTACGGGAAGACATGACGGGGAGACAGGAAGTGAGGAACGCGGACGCCGGATGCTAGCGCGGTTTCGCGTATCAAGCTGGCACTCACCACCGTGAAGGTCGACGTGAAGAAGCAGAACGAGTCGATGACGGGGCCCGGCACGCCGGCGTCCGCGATGCATCTGAGGAAGAAACAGCGCTGCCATGAGCTTCGAATGGATCGGCTTCTCGGCGCTACTCACCTTATGTGCTCGCCGATGAACTGCCTCGAGGAGACGAGAAGCGTCGACACCAGCAGAATCAGGAACGTGGCTCTGTAGTGCAGCTTGAATACTGCAACAAAGCAACGTAGACTCCTTGTATGCGCGACGTGTCAACATTGTCGAAATCAAAGTTGCGCGAGCTTAAGTAAAAAATCAACTCACTGATGTTGTCGATGGCCGGTACCTCGCGCGAGACCTTTAGGTTCACGTGTTTCTTGAGCTCGGAGAAGGTCGCCAGGACGGAAGTCATTTTGAGGTCTGGAGCAGGCTAAGAGAGAAATAAACAAATCCAAAGCAGCGCAGCGAATCTCAGCCCGAAGGGCCGGCGGCTTGATTTTCCCGAAGACGCACGCACACACTCGCAGCACGCAGGCGCGGGATGCGAGACAACTGAGAGGCTCCGCTCCCGGGGCTTGGGAAATTCTGGAGACTCGGCTTATCGAAGAGCGAGGCTCGTCGGTGTGCGGCTTTATCGCGAGTCGCGCACGCACACAACAACGGGGAAACGTTTGTCTCGGCGAAGAACGGGGAGCCAGCCGGCTGTCTTGGTAATATTGCTCGCCGAGCGCCGCGCGATAACGCGGCGATTGATAAGCCCCCAGACTCATGCTGAAGGAAGGCCAGCGCTGCCCGCCGGGCTCTTTTCCCAAGATCTGCTGGGCAGCAATCCCTGCTCCGGTAAATCCTGTAAATTACCCGCATAAAAGAACGCCAGTCGCTAGAGCAGCTCTTCATCGCGGTACGCGCGCTCTTCGTTAGCAAGGAATCTGTGCTGGAATAAAGACAAAAGACCCAATTTTAGTAGTCTCTTCCTACATTCATACATATACCACGTGCCTCCAACTTTTTTTATTGGGCGAAACGGAAGAAAAGAAAATTAACCAGGCCAAGCAACGACATTATCCTTTTGAAAATCTGTTTGCACAATTGTCGAAGCTGCTGAAATTCTAATACAAAAATAAGAGATTACACAACCGACACGGATCAACCAAAAAGTATTATGTACAATAAAACAATACTCCAGAACGATCTAGAATTTCGAAGGCTGGAAGCATGATTTACGATCTGCTTTTCGGCGCAAATCCGTTTTACGATCCTTCGATAAACCGCCGGCTCGCGCGTTCTGTCGGGAAATTCTGAAAGCGCTTATTCTACATCTTCGTCTTTTATGGCTCAAACTTGAATATAATTCAAAGGTACTGTCTGTATATCAAACAGTTGTTTCTGATAGCGTACAGTATTATATACGCATGACGCAAATTTCCTCGCGTATAGAGATTATATCCCTTTATTGCTCTGCCATTGTGAAACGGATAAGAAGTTGCGGCGCTTATGATGGACGCGCCGACGAGTCACTATCGCTTTCGCGGAGGAGTGACGCGCTCGCACTCACACTCTGAAAAGGAAAACCTTCGAGATTTTTGTATTCTTCGATCCGTCGCTCGAATCCGACAATTTTTCGGCGTTTCGCTTTGATCTTCGCGTGTTCGAACGTTTGACATCGTTTTATATTTGGCATTCGTCGTACGCGCGTGGCATTAATTGAGCCTCAAGTTCTGGATGTTGACTCGGGTATATTATACGCAACCGATTTGACGAGTCAATTTTTTTTTTTTTCATACGCACTGTGAATAGAGCTGCACACGCATGTAGGGATAAAAATCGTCTTTGCATTTCGATAGCGCTGTATGCTTTGCTCTTGAGATTACATCGATGCTTATTTTCGAGTGAAGAATGTGCACACCGGGTCAAGAGCCCATTCCAAAGTTTCAAATACGAATCTAATGAGACGTGCACCATTGGCAGAAAGATGGCCAAATCGAGATACTGTTGCGGTATTTAATTTGTAATTAAAGACATCAGCTTTCGATAAAAGAATTATCTCCATTTAAGTAAACAATGACTAATTATACAGTTCTCGACACATGTATAGGTACTTTGAAATGTTCGGCAAACTCAGGCGCACTCGATGAAAAATTGTCTGCGTCATTCCTTCGTCAGAGTAAGAGAAGCTCCAATAATAATTTGTGGAAAGCAGTCGCACGGGAATATGTACACATTGGATGAGCTGTAGTTGATTGCTGCCAATAGCTATCGATTCGCCTGTTTTCCAGCACTTAGTATTTATGAAGTGGCTGTTGGTATCGCATATATGAGAATGCGCATCATCAGATAGACGAAACGAAATTCCGCGTTATACGTGCAGGGAATTTACGTAAAGCCGTGTGACTTCAGGTGTGCCATCCTCTCAAATAAAAGTCGGGCGTCATAAACGCGGCGGCTGACGGCCGATAAGATCCCCGCGCGTATTACAATATTAGATTATACGCTCCGAGAGACGTACGAGAAATGATAAGCAGCTCGTAAACGCCAGCCTTACTTTGACAATGGAAACATTGTATTAGACGAATACGAGGTGTTTCGGCGGTGTAACAAACATCTTGTAAAAAGCAGCAATAAAAGAATAATATCCCCTGTCGCTTTGACGTCGTAGAGATCGGTGTGTAATTCTGATTTGCTCGTCCTATTTCCAGAGAGCCGAGCGCGCGAGATAACCTGCATCGAGATAAATTTTCTGTGGCGGCATGAGTGGAAAATCCAAGCTTGCGACAGCGCGAGCTCGGTAACCGGTATAATGTATACATTTAAGTATATATATATATATATATATATATATATATATATCAGTGCGCCTCGTTATACAATCGAACTATATATACTCGGAAATTGGGCCTCGCGTATAGACGTGAAGCTGGAGATAAGACTTGCTCTGGGACACGATGAGCTTCATCATACAAGCTGCGCTAGGTACTCGAGAGAGAGAGAGAGAGAGAGAGAGAAGCTTCGAGAAGAGCACTGCGCGCCGAGCAGCTCCCTCTCGCAATCGCGTTCGGATTTCAGAGACTGTACCGAGTATACATATACATAGTTATGCTCTTCTCGGCCGCGGCTGCGGGAAGAACAAGCCATAACCGCGTATGACGATCCTGTATATCGCTGAAGCCGCAGTGTAGAGTGCGCGAGGGAATCGAAGAGAAAAAGGCTCCAGCCGGCAACACTGGCAATGCCACGAGTGGGACTTTGACCGGCCGTTGCCCCCTCGCCTCGCGCTGCAGAGTCAGAGTATAGAGCTGCGCTCGCGGGCCCTCCTTGCGCAGCTTTATCCTCCCGGGCGCGCTCGACCATTTCCACTCCGTTCGGAGCTTTCGAATTTTTCCCGAGGCTCCCTCAACATTTCTGTGACCAGCCGCACTGCGGTTGTATCGAGCGGCAATTAGGCCAATAAACTCGAAGCAATCAAGCTGTCGCGCGATGAAAAATGCGTAAAACGATTTAGATACAAGTACGGTCGTAAATCAGCGACGAGTGGCCTCGATGAATCCGTGTCTCTTTGCGAGAAACCAAGTATGTCAATTCCACGTGTGGAGGAAGTCTAAGTTGAAGGTCGAGACTGCGCGCGCTCTCTCTCTCTCTCTCTCTCTCTGTTTGCCTGAAAAATTTGAACGCTTCTCCTCTCCGCCAAAACGAGAGGGCGTTGCAACGAAAAGGGCCATCCTCCCGCGCGGTGCATTCTCGAGCGTATCTCCGCGAGCGCGAAGTACGCTGTCGCACACACACACATACACAGATATATCAGGCGCGCACACACTACGTGCCGGCTCGCACGTCACACACAGCTTGCACTCGTTGCGTGAATTTCCAACTTTTCCCCGAAAGCCGTGAAAGAGAGCGTGCTGGTGTCCGTGTCCGCCCCTCCTATTCATTTTTTCTCTTTTTGGGTGGGCGCCGTTCGCCGCATTCCAATTTCCAAGTCGACGGCGCGGCGCAGGTTATACTGTGTAAGTGTATACGTGTTACTTTCTCGTTCGTTACCTGCGCGCACCTACCTGTTGCCCGTTCCCCGCACACGAAGAGATCTCTCTCGTGTTTTTATATCCAGGATAGCCCTGTTCAAAGCGTTATGTAACGAATCTCAAATCGCGGTGAAAGTTATGATACCCGATTTGTGACTCCGCGTAATATAACTAGTACGCACTTTATTAAAATTGCCGCTTTTCCGAGGGGCGGGCTAAATTATACCGGTGGTTCATAAAAAATGCTGCTTTGATTTTTTCCATTTTAAACAATTTATACAAGCAAGTATTGATATAAATTGATTACAGCTTATCGAAAAGACGTTGATAAATAAGCCTCCCATAAATCTCTGTCGATGCGAGTCTGTGTCGAGAGGAGGCTTCGATATTGTTCGGAGTAAAGTCGACTCGATTGGTACAATGGAGGGGAAATGAAAAATTAAGCCCTCTATAACACAGCGCGCCCTCCATAAGCATTCCATTCATTATATAACTTGTAACTACAGCGCATACAGTGGAAACGCCTAATAGCACTTACGACTGCGCACGTGTGCGTCAAATCGTCGATTAAATCGCAGACTTGCACGATCGGCCCTAATATCGAGCCTATCGAGCCACACGATCGATAGGCATATCGGAGAGCGCTGATGGTATACCTTTTTACACCCGCGATTGAATTCAAGGTTGCCGGATGAGTTACCCGCGGAGAGCAGCTGATATGTTACATGCGGTGCAATGCAGATTGACGCGGCGTCTCCTGTTGCGATGATTGACTTTGGTCTGCTATGCACCTTGTGGAATACCTCGCGTGCAGCTCCGCGAGTTCCGCAACACTTTTTTGATTTTGATCGCGATAAGTCATAAGTCGACACGAATAAGATGTAGCGCTCGGTAGGCTTAGTTCAATGTTAATTTCAATTAAACCTACAAGATCCGCGAGATTAGATAAATCATAGGTTCATCAATACACGCACATTAGATAACCTGAATCGCCAATGAACGCCGCAAGCTATTGTCCGGCGAAACTATACTATACCGTTGCCCGCGAGGTTGCCCGCGTGTACTACCGAAAGATCGGCACTCTGCCACTTACACTTTCTCTCAATTTCCCGCTAAATTAGCCACTCTCCGTATCATGAAATGCTCCTATATTATGTTCCTGTGAATTAATTGCAGATCCCAAATGGGAGATCACTTCGAAGTAATATACTTATAGAAACCTGATTTTCCTTCTCGAGTCAAAGGAAACGCAGCCGATGCACAGGCCCTAAAACGCCAGTCGCTGCGTTGCTGCAGCTCGCGGGAAAAAAAATTCCACGTCGTCGAGACTTTCTTTTTGCCTGCTGATTTTATTTCAAAGCCGGCTCGAGAAACAAAACTTGGTTTAATTAAGAACGCGAGCTTGTTTGAGGGAACAGGATCAAATGATGAACAAAGGAGCTTCTGTACTTCTCAAACTCGACTTTATTCTTCAATAATAATATTGTCCATTCATGAGACACGTTTTCACGTTCATATCACTTACTTGCATCACACGCTCTCCCTCTCCATCGCTCACCCTGAAATTTCGCAATCACAGGATGTACTATAAAAGTTAAAAAATATCGTATAAAAAATTAATTTTTTGTGCACACTTTGTAGTGGAATGTAACGCATTGGTCGATCGCTTTTCTGCTGCACGATACGTGATATGTCGTTATTACATACACTCCATTTGCAATTTTTCTCTGTACATTTTATACTGCTGAAATTCTGAAGTGAAAAAAGCATACATACTTGGTGTACAGTGTACACCGCGCTATCTCCTACATATGCCTTACAGTTAGCTCTAATCGATTGATTTCAACTTTCCTCGCTATCCCGGCTAATCCTATCGGAAATCTCGGACAAAGACGCGCGTGCGACGTATTCCTATACGTATTTTATTGAAGCTTATTGTGTGGAAAAAGAGAAAAGCTGAATAATCGCGTCGAGTCGCCGATTAAATCGCCGCTCACTTTTGCGGCATTCGTCATCAGGAAATAGCCGGCTTATCAGCGCTGAGTCGTAGCTTTTTGGAAAAAATCTTAGTTTTATTCCCTTTTTGGCACGTGCGTAATAGTTTCATTATTTCCGTCTATACATGAAAATTCATTTCGGTTTTATTAAAAAATGATCTTATATACGGCACTAATTCTTTACTCAAATTTCGAGCATAGAACGACCAAGAGATATTTTCCTCGACACTTAATTTCAGCATGAATGTAACGTATACGATTGTAATTTAAAAAAGCATAGACATGCTTTTTTATTTAACGATTTTTTTAAAGGCAGTAGAAGGAGTGAGCAAAGAGCGCGCATGCGATACAGTATACATTATAATTATGTTTTTATAATAGGCACTTCATTTCATTATGTTTATTTTCTTGCTCCCTTTTATGCGCGTCATATGTTCTACATAACTCTCTCGATTCTTGCGAGAGTAATAATATAGAAATGTCATGACGATGCGATCAAGACAGTATACGCGTTCGCCTTGCGCATAATTAAAATTTTACCGCTTATGTTTCTTTTTAAAGCAGCCTTTCTACCAAGTGGATGCTTAAAACGAAAATAATACGAGCATTTTACGTATTTTCACCTAGGTTATCAATCGTTATTATACGAAGTTTTTTTTTTTTTTGAGGAAAAATAAAAATAATACCAGGGAAAATTTCGTAAAATATAATTTTTATTTCAAAAGAGAAAAAAAAACAAAATTTTTGACAAACCAAACAAAATAAACATAGAAAAATCTTGTTCGCTCGAAGAAAACGCATAAAGTGTGCGTGATTTTTAAGTTAATATTAAACGCGCGGCGAAGAAACGCAAACGAACGATCATGTCGCGCTGAATATTATTATTATTTTCCCAGTTATCTTGGCAGTCTTTACTTTGAGCAATTTTATAATCAAAGCGAATTACGAAAGGAAAATGCTTGCTTTTTATCGTTTCTTTTGTCGAGTTACAAACGCTGCAATAAAACGCCACGTTCCGTTCATCCATGCACCTATACACTGAGTCTTCTTCGTTCTCACAAACTTTCTCCACAGTTTATACTTTTATGATTATTGCTGTCTAACTAAATTGCGGCACTGTACAAAGAAAATACTAAATTTTAGAAAAACATTTTTCTTCAAAATATTAGTGCTTATTCGTTCTTTGTATCGGTAAAAACTTTTTCTAAAATTTTGTACTTTTTTGGCAGTGTGGGAGATTTTTTGATAGAATAAGGTAAGATGATGATACGTACAAATACGTTTAAGCGATGAGAATCGTTACAATGTATAATTATAATAATAATTTTTTTTTCTAAGAATAAAACGTAATATTATATGTATGTAGCGAAAAATAGAAGACAAGCGCTTAGTCGACGTATTGTCCTTCTCGACTTCACTCGACGCTTACAAAAAAGAAATCATATTTACGTCGTATATAATATTCATACTTTATATATCTCTATATATGGGTAAACGTACGGCAGCATTACAAAGGCATTTCAACATTTGAGTTTATTCGCCCCGTGAAAACACGTTTCAGAATGAATTGCACTTTGAAAATTTGGAAAGTCTAGTGTTAAATTCGTCTGTGTGCTGTCCGTTTACACAAAATCGTTTATATTTCAACCATCAAATGCGAGCAAAAAATGCGCGGCAGTCCTAGAAAATTGGTCCCTTGGTTGCCTCACGAGAAACGTTTTCGTCAATTTTTTTATCATCGCGGAATGCGCAAGAAAACATTACACATATCTACACGCCTTCTTCATATATAATTATATTTATATAATATTTATATATAAAATATTCTTCCCTATGACCTAAGAGCTACGCTTTTCAGTAAGCTATATTATTCTATGAAATGAAGGGCAATGAACGAAAAAAAAAAGAATATTTAAGATTAATAAACTGGTAGGATAATAGAGTTTACGCTACTGGAAGGACGGCGCCTTGTCTCACTTTCATCCGCAATTTGTACCTTAGGTTTCCTTCTCTCGGTCAATCTTTACCGGTTCTCAAATCGTTTATCAAGATAAAACTCAGCTGTGGTGTATTTAAAGTACATATTGGAAAAGATACTCCCAACAAGGGTTTTCAAATGGTGGTTTAAATTGTCTTTTCGATGAAATAACTATTTCCACTCGTAAAAAATTAATAGAAAGATCAAATTTATAATTTAAAAAATTCACGAAGAAAAAAGTCGTTAATTTTTTATTCGCAAGAAAAATCTCTGACGTCCATGAGGATGAATCGAGCACACGCAAAGGTGTGAGGTGTGCGTTTCTACTGAGTAATACGAGAGACACACATGTGGGGTTGAAGCGTCGACTGCAGGCTGATGCAGCGATTAAAAGGTCGACCCGGCGCCGCGTGCGGGGTTAAAAAGACACTCGTATTTCAAGTAGCAGCAACTCGCGGAGGGTCTTTCAGCTTGCATCTGCCGAAAAACTAATTCCGCTCCGAAAATAAACTTTTGATGGCCTAATACACCGGAAGTACAATCTTCGCCTTCCACGATTACTTTTCGAAATTCACATTCAATTTTCTCGAGTAAATTTTTGTACAATAAAACTCCGCAGTTAGTCAGCAATCGCTCATATATGTTCATTCAAATGTTTAGCAACGATCAATAAGATTTAGGACTTTGAAGTCATTCCTAAAATTTAATTTGTACAATTTCGATGGAGCGACGTTTGAAATGCCGACAAACGACTGTAGATTTAAAAATGTACACGTCTTATTGACTGTAGTTTGATTGTAATCTGTACAGTTTTAAAACTACATTCTGAAAAATACAATTTATGCTTATTAAAACTTTTAATTGGTCCCAAGAAACGAATTTTGCCCCGTTCCCAAGGCATAATTTACACATTTATCTACATCATAAAATATGCACGAATTGAGATCGTACAACTTTTTTTCTCCGAAATTGAAAATATGGTGCGATCTCCATAAAATGTGTACATCCAGACGAAAAAAGAGGGGCTAAAATCCAAGATTGCAAATCGAGATGAAAATAATAAAGTTGCCTAACTTTCAATAGCCATAACAATTCATTGGAATCGTTTATAGGTATTAATCTTTGAGAACATTGAAAGCCATTTGCTTCAATTAAAGAAGATATAAGCTCGTTATTACTTCAATCAGTTCTCACAGTTGTTTGCTCGTCGCTGTTGGTCGTCGAAGCTGAGAAAAATTGCGAAAGCTATTGAAAATTGGCAAAAAAATAATAAACAAAAAAAAAAAAATGCCGAGCAAACGCGAGCGTTGCACCGCGTGCTCGATCGAAAGTCCAGAAAGTCAATAAGGAAAAATAACGCCGTCCTTCGCTTATCACACAATTAGAGTCTACGAAGCCTCCGGCCACGTAGTCATCGTCGTCGTCGTCGTCGTCTCTCTTATAACTCTCAACTCCCGCCGCTGTCTTATTTTCTCACGGCTCTTCGAGGCCCACATTACGAGACCCGACGCGAGAAAGAGAGAGGCCAAAAACCCGCCGACGCGCTGGAACGAGAGAGGATGAATAATAAATGAGCGCGAGCCGGTCGGACAGAGAGTGAGAGGAAGAGGGAGAGGGAGAGGGAGAGGGAGAGGGAGAGGGAGAGGGAGAGGGAGAGAAACAGAGAAGCAGCGCAGCTCCGACAAAAGGAGGAGGCAGATACTTTCAGAAGAAAAATAATAGGAAGAAGGTACGGAGGCAAAGGAGAGAAGGAATCGAGAGTCGATGAAGGTGCATACCCTTTTGGCGTCGCCGTCTGTCGGCGGACGCGCGAACCCTGTACCGGACTAGGGCCACATTCTTTCTCCTTTCTTCGGAGCTGGCCTTCTTTTGTTAAGAAGCTTACAGAGGAGGCGACCCAACGCTACAACAAGCTATACAAGCATACGCGCGAACCGAAGCTATTTAGGGATTTTCGCGTGGAAAAATGCGCCGGAAGCGAGCGCGCCTCAGCTGCAAGCGAAGGGGCACGCACACCTTTGCTTTTCCTTTTGCCCCCTGCGGAGGAATGTGACTTTGCATCGCCTATTTTCGTCGAGGAAAAAATACCTTTGTTCATCTCGCGATTCCGTCTCTCTTCTCTTCGGGAGTTTTGCGTTTTGCTGCGGTGGAACGGATCTACCACAATTTAGCTAATGTACTACTGCGAGCTGCTCCTCTCCTATCCCTATCTCCCTGTCTGTCTCTCTCTCTCTCCCTCTCTCTAATATGCCGTCACGCTAGAGTCTCGCGGTCGTTCGTGTTCGTAAATAATCTTGATGAAAGGCTTATAAATCCTCTGTCGCCTGTTGCGCTCGTCCAACGGACTTATTATACGTTCTCCTTGCCCTCGAATTTCTTGGCCAGGTCGGCGATGAGTGTCTTGTAGATGAGGGGGTCGATGTTTTTGCCCAGCTGGTAGAGGATGAACCAGTCGCCGATCTGACACCTGTTGGAGATGACCTCGATCTGGTCCTGGGGCGAGAGGCGGGATCGCGCTCGCAGCAAGATGAAGCGCAGCTTCGGTCCGGCCACGACCGCGGCGCGGTACGCCAGGCTCAGGCCGCTCAGCACGGAGAGAATGATGAACCAGAACCAGAGGAACACGTAGATCTTCTCGTTGACGATGTTCAGCGGGAGCACGCAGAGACCGTCGAACTTCTGCACCGTGCCGGACGCACCATATTTGTGGAAGGTGCACTTGGTCACTTTCGGAAAGACCCGCGACATCGGGTCCACTCGCTCCTCCGGCTCCATTTCGGTGAACTTGACCACGTCCGAGCCGTAGGTCGTGAACTCGCCGTCCAGGAAGAAATCCATAAAGTATATCTGGCCGACGACGTTGATGAAGTTGAGCACCTCGCACAGGAAGAAGCGGAACGCGTAGAAGTTTTGCGAGTGCAGGTTGGTAGCAAAGTAGTCCACCAGCAGCTTCCTGCGGTCAGTCTTGCAGTCCTCGCTGACTACTGGGCAATTCAGGTCGAGTACCAGCATCTTGATTCTGCCACCTTCCCAGGTCTTCCACAGGTAGCGTGGAATGTAGAAAAGAATGGCCTGGAAGAAAAGGGTGAAGCACACCCACTGGTAGTACTTGTGGTACTTGATGTCGTCTTCGCCATCCACGTGCGATGCTACTCCTGGCTGAACTATGTCCTTGCCCACAACGCCGTTGCGGTCTGGAATGGTGAAGGTCGAGTAGATCCAGCAGTAGGTGTCCATGACGTGCAGGGGAATTTCATCGACTATGCAGTCGATGGGGTCTCCAATGTACTGCCTCGATGTGACCAGCAGCGAGAAGGCCACAAGGATGATGAAGGTGGCTTTGTAATGTAATCTGAATACATTGTTGTCGATGCATACTGTATCGAGCTTCAATAAGCCCTTCACCGAGCCAAAAACGTCAAACATCTTGGCTTCTTGTCTTCTCTGACTTGCTCACAAACGAAAAGCCCTGGGGAGAAAGGAAAAAAATATTGAGAATACTGTCAGAGCAGCTAAGTGAGAATCGGACGATAAGATAAGGGCGATTTGAATTTAGCGGAAACAATCGAAATTCTGCACTGCAGCGTAGATTAAGCGTTGTAGCAGCGGATAAGAGGATAAAGTAAGTATAAACGAGAGCACCGAGCGCGGCTCCGCAGCTCATTCAGCGCCTGCAGAGAACAACAAACTCGCTGCTTCGAGTTGTCTAGCTACAAGTACCCGCGCGGGACGTAAACAAAGCTATGATGGATAAGCAATGGGAAAAGTCGCGCATTCTAGGGAGTAGGGATGGCTGTTTCGGCACGCTACGCACCTCTTTATCGGCGGGCTTCCGGGAAAAGCGCAGCGGCAGCGGCGACTGAACAGCTGCGGTGTCCTCTCCACAAGTATAACTGTATACAAGTACTGAACGGGCGCGCGCGTCGAGGCTGCCTCAACAACGAGCTCGCATCTCCTTTCTCGGCTTCGCGGAACAAAGGGCGACAAGTCTCGCGCACAGTTTTTCACAGAAAGCTCACTGAAAACACCGTGGGCAGCGTGAACCGGCACAGCGCGATGCGCGTACTCGCGAATAGAGTATCGGTATAACCGCGCGTTTTCTCGTCGCTGCACTCGGCTCCTCGGAGAAGGCGATGATGGCTAGTGTACCCTGGCGGTCGCAGCAGCAGCGGAAGCAGCCGCGCGCGTACGTATATCTCGTGGTTCTCGTGGCTCTCGTGGTGTAGCTCGGCCGTGTCGAGTGTACTTAGACGAGCAGCGCGCACGCGAGCGTCGGGGACTGAGCTCGTGCTCGCCGCGGGACCCTTCCTTTCCTTCCCCCCTCGGCTTGGCCGCTCTTTTTCTGTCTCTCTCTCTCTCTCTCTCTCTCTCTCTCTCTCTCTCTCTCTCTTTCTCCCCCACGTTGCCACCGCTTTATCTCCGCCCCACTCTCGGCGCTTTTTCTCTCCGCAGGCCCCTACTCCGACAGCTCTCGCCTCGACCGCTTCTTTTATCTCTGTCTGTCTAAGTACACTCTACACGGGCGGCGGTACGGCAGCCGGCAGGCAGCGCAGGAACTATAGGTGCACCCGTACGGTACGACTGTATATGTGATGCATGTGTGCGAGAGAGACTGAATAGAACACACACGGGGTTCCCGCAAGCCGCGTGCCGGCGCGAGCACGTTTTATGCGCATGCACCGAGCTTATGGTATATAGGTACTACACACTATACTGTACTATAGACGCACATGCTTTATATGCCGCACCAAGCGCACTCCAGTCCGGCAGCTCCAGCTCGCTCTACAGTGTCGTCGTCTAAGTACCTATACTATATGGGAGCGTGGATTCCTCGACTTTGCTGGAATCGAGGCAGACAAGTGTGTGGCTCGTTTGAGGCACTTTTTTATGGGACGTTGGAGATAAAACCTTCTGCTCGCGGGCCACATGGCCTTACGCTAGGTATAGGTATTCAGCTCCTATATAGTGGCAATGATTTTTTCTTAGCACTTGAACTAGGAGCAGAAAATAACAGCGGATCGTAGCGAGCTCATTCAGCTACAAGTATCATCATCATCATCATCATCATCATCATCCTCGAAGGAAATAATATATTAAAATAGAATTCAATTAGGCTTAGCTATAATGAGGCTAGTATCGCTGCAGTTTATGATCCTGCGCGGGTGGCTCTGACTTACGACTTACATACTTGAAGAAACTCAATCTTCTGGAATGTCGAGAGAACGCGCCCCGATTTCCCAAAATTTTCCTGCTTTCCTTGGGGCTCGAGCACACACGCTCTCAGATAAAAAGCGAAAAATTCGGGAGGGCACGAGCGACTAGCGAGAGACTCACCTGGCGGCTGCGCAGGTGACGAGCGATTTTGCCGGTTGCCATGGTGACCAATGCGCGAAGGGTCTCCATGACTCCATATCCCGCGCCGCTCGGTTGCGTGCGGCATTTCAAACTTCCAGCGAGCCTTATTATATACCTATATCGTAGCAGCTACAGCACAAGTGTGTGCGGAAGAGGTGCGCTGCGGTGGAAAAAACTGGACAGGAGCAGAGGAATCCGAGCTGTACGCGGGTACTATTATAATATACCTTATATGCCTGCGTAGATTGTTAGATGTGTCCCACTGTGGTATCTTTATTTCGAGGGATAGGACTGCTAATCTCGAACACTGGAATGTTGGTCATTCCAACACACGCATTTAGTACCTACCACTAAAGCGAGCATCGGCAGCGCGAGGCTAACTGTAATCGCGCGTATACTTGCGATGCTAATGTATTCTGAAAACGGTACCTCTCCTATTCAAATCGACGGGGCTGCATACATCCAGCGCTGAACAATGTGCGATCTTCCAGAACGAATCGGAAACAGCCCTTGAGATCGAGAACGCGCCTAATCTACTCTATTATGTACTAATCGTAAGTTCCAAGTGGGAGGCCCCTCTCTTATGTACTCTTGCATGTTGTTTCTAAATTGGTGAGAAAGGATCAAAGCAGAGCAGATTCCGATTCTGAGTATAATTCTGAATATAATCTCGTTGCAAGAGAGGAAAGAATGGCCAATTGAACGAGCAAAAATCAAAATGAAGCAACTAACTATCATGAGCCTGCGCGTGAATCATCGAAAAAATCATGGCAGGCTTTTCTCGGAATGGATGCGGATCTCAGGTCAGATCTCAGGTCTGATCCGCCTCGAGCGCTATACGCTCAAGTCCTTGGAAATAGCCCGCGACTATTGCAACTTGGCGCGCAATGCGCCGCAAGGACTCGCCCGCGCTTATTACGCGCTTATTATACTCTTGCAGCCGGGGTGCGCATCTATGCAAATCGTTGGTCGGGAGCGGAGCTAATAATACGCTTTTTAAAGGCTCACGTCGAATGGCACTTTCGCGGTACAAAACGAAAGCAATAAGAAGCACACTCGGACGCTGGCTACTTTGTTGTTGATGGTTATAAACTCGGAGAAAAAGTCCACGCCTTATATCCGCTCGGCATCATCGCGATGCCTGATGCGAATATTAATTGCTATATATATATATATATAAACCACCTCCCTATCTCCATCCTCAACGCCAATGCCATTCGCGACTCCGACTGCATTGAAAGACCGATCCAGCATGGTATTGTTCGATTTTTCGGCACCGCCGATCGATGAATTATGCAACGCGCAGCGCCGCGTCGGTTTCGGTGCGAGAAAAAAGTCCGTTACCCTTTCTGACTCGAGTACTCGAAAAACAAAATTGCCATGTGCATGTTGAATCGCGCCTCGGCTTGAAAAGTAAGGAGAAAAAGTATAAGCTGCATCGGGAATCCGATCGCTATATCTATAACTAAGTATAATATATCATTCATTCCATCGCCGGCGCTTTTCTTTCTAGGCTCATTTGGAATTTCGCAACACTGGCCTCTTATATGCACATGTATAATTGAAAGCCCGCCTATCGCTATTATAAAAAGGCGAATATGATTGATACGATTCGAGATAATGCGCGACTATAGGCAATTACGCGAGGTTGGACGCTTACTCAAGCGCAAATTTAATTGTAGTTTTATGCCCTTTTTTCTCGGCGCGTAACTCGATTATAGATAGTGAATTTATGATGACGATGAAGGATTTTTTCCTCCTCTGCGTCGGAGAATGATAATTATGCCATCGTGCTCCATCTAACCCGTCGATAATGCTACTATAATATTTAAACTACACGTATTATACTGTACGATTTATGCTGCGGACTTTGGAAAGTATAAGAGCGAAAGTTGAGATGAGTGAAATCGATAACTAAATATATACGTGTATATGTAATCTGCGGAGCTTATATCGATCGCGAAGGGATTAATTATTATTATCGCACATTCCGTATATATAGCAATCGCGTCCAATATAAATCCCTCGGCAAGAGCCCCGGCCCAGACCCCCTTTCAGCAACCTGTCGCGTCTGTTTCCCGTTGGTCGCGATCCACGCATAAATCCCCAAAGCAAACACTCGCTCGAGCTGCAAAGGCAACATACGACGTCCCATCGCCCATCCTCGAGGAGGAGAAGAAGAAGAAGAAGACGAAGCGCGCAGTCTCTTACAGTCTCACATGTGCGCATACGTGCGGACTCGTTATGCTGCGCGCTCCGCTCGTTGTCTCTTTCTGGCTGCGCGAGCGCGGCTGTAACTCGACGACAATGAGCGTTTTACGTAACGAGCAGCGCGCGGGTTTCGACCTAAAAAAGATTCGTATGCGCGTACAGTGTACACTCTTTCACCGCGCGACACGCAGCTGCTGCGTTGCGCCTGATTTTTTTCGCCTCCGGATCGTCGGAGCGATTATAATTATAAAGGGCAGGCTTCGCGCTGGCTACGGCGTATTTATAGGTCGGGCTCTTTTTTTCCTTTCAGCCTCGGCCGTCTCCGATGCGATGGGCAAATGGACATCAGGGTCACGCATCGATTTTTCCCTCCCCATCTCCTTCGGAATGGCGGTCACGATCGTAATTTATGCAGTTATGGAAACAGCCGATTCGAATTAGACTACTCGAATTTGCATACGCAATCGCCTATTCTTCCGAAAAAAGCCCTGCACTCGAATCGTACGATGCGCCTGCAGCTAATTATTAGCTTATTATTGTACGCATTCAAAATATGTTACAATTATCGAAGCGCCTCCGCCGCGCGGCGCTCCGTCGAATACCAATCGAAGCCGATATACCTATATATATATATATATATATATATATACCGAGCGCCGTGCGCGGCGAGTTCGGTTTTCAAGTCGCGTGCTGCCGCCCTTGTTGCTACACTCGTAACCGCGTGCTCGCGCCTCTTATAATTCTTATAATTCGCGCGCTGCACACGGGTATCGCTTTTTTCGACTCTCATCCCAGAATGAAAGGCTGAATGCATCTGGTGGCACACACGAGCTGGAAACGAAGGTCGAAGGTGTAGGATTGTAACCGCTGTGGCGCGCAATATCAAGTGACACGCGAGGAAAAGCCTGAAAAATTGAAAATGAACAAAACTGAAAGTCCCATTGCGATTGCTCCAACTATCATCCAACATCAGAGAGCAGAGTTGGCAAAATTTGTTTGCTCCCGCGATGCTATTGTGCTTCCTTGCGCCAAAAAGGGTCTGCGAAAACCAATCTTTGACGGAATTCAATTCAATCGAACAACAAGACAGCGCGTCTCTTATATATTATCATCTACTTGAAGTGGAGAGCGTCGGACTTTTTTTGCAGTAAGATAGAATTCTCGCACGACGCGCCTGCTGATTGGCCCTGATTAGTCTCGCAGGAGAGAATATGAGCCGCGTGATATAAAAAGACAGAAGACGCGCGAGAGAGAAAAGTCAGGGGCAGATCAATTTTCCGTTTCCCATATGCATATGAGCAAATCCACGAGCGGGTGGAAAGTGGAAACAGCTCGGGTGTTGAGAATTTCAAATTGAGGGCACACCTCTACCAGACAGCAACTTTTTATAGGCCGATAGGAATTTAACATGGAGAAAATTAACGAAAATACCCCATGGTTCCGAATATCTACTGAAGGCGCAATCCAGAAATGGGTATTACTAGGATCGAAGTTTCAGAAAAGAGCTTGAATTTAAGGGCCGGTGGCTTGAAAATGCTTGCCTGGGTCAAAAGTTGTCTAGGCTTAAAAATGGCAGAAAAACAAAAATACTTCAATTTTTCTTCATCTTAAAAATTCTTATAACTTTTCATCCGAGCGGTCAAGTTCAACCACCTTCTTCTCCTTTGTTTTGAAAATTCGGATCAACATTTTAATTTTACAATCTACTACGTAGATGCCTGTCAATTATGCTCGACATTGACGGCTGGGATCAAGAGTTATAAGGATTTTAAAAATAGAAAAAATAGCTAATTTTCGTGAAAACACGGTAAATTGCCGATTTTTGCCATTTTCAAGCCTAGACAACCATTTTTAACCCACCAGACCTCAGATAAATTCTTTTTTTAATACTTTGATTCCCATAAGAGAATTCTCAACTTCCATAACACCCGAGTTGTTTCCACTCGCTCGTGGATTTGCTCATATACAGAGTGTAGGCAGCCGAGTCCGATTTTTCCCGTCGCTCAATCGAGTGCGTAGCTCTGGGTCAAATGAATTAACCCGACGCGCTCGATTATACGTGCGTGACTAGTTCTGCTAATCGATGACACCGAGCCGCTGCTGTATTTCGATGAAATGAAGATATCGCGGCGGCGCAACAATTGGCCTCTCGGCAACTCTGGCATCTCTCGCTAGTTTGGTACATTCGACCTCGGCAATAAAATTCGCCGCAGCGCCGAGTACATGTGTGCCCTTGGCCTTGGGCGCTGAACGCTGGGGGAGCCGGCGAGCCGTGTCACTGCGTGTACACCGAGCACTTTCTCGCGCGCTTTCCCGACCCGTCTATACCTATATACATGTGTGTGTGTGTGTGTGTGTGTGTGCGCGCGCGCGCGCGTGCGTGTAAGCTATTATGGGAGAATAATGCTATCCGCGCGGAGCCTCCCGAGTCGGACCTCGAGATCGCTTGGAGAATGGAGCAGCAGTTAGCGAAGGATATGTACACACGCCTGTGTCCAGCTGGAGCAGGCTCTCGGTAGCGACTTGTGCACTCGCGCGTCTTTCGCGCGGATGAGAGGAGAACAGCTGTCGGAATTTTTAATACTTAGTTGTCGGTTAACTGCGCCTGCGGAATCGACATGAACAATGCCGAGTATTATAAAAGTCACGGCAAAGGACGATTCTCCGACGGAGCCATGGAAGAATACCGTGAGAGAGAGAGAGAGAGAGAGAGAGAGAGAGAGAGAGTGCGGGGGAGGGCAGCGCTGCAGCGGTACGGGGGAGGAGAGGAGGGGCACGTCCGGTTTTTCTGGTTTGAAAGGAAAGGAGCGTAGCGACGAAGGTATATCGCCGGTACGGCGGCCGACCGAAAAAGAAAGAGCTGCGCGCACGCAGGTATTCCAGGGGTGTGATTGACTCCGCTGGTTCTCAACGCTCGGGCCTCGTCTCTTGTGTCGGCAGCTATAGTATGATGCATTCCCGCGAAATTCATCTATATTAGGTATTTTTAATACCGCGTGACGCGCTTTGTCCGAACGATTCCGATCCGATTCGATGACTCAAATCGTTAGGGCCGCAGGAATGCCGCGCGTAACGGTACGCATTCCGCGCGGCCTCGTAGAATATTCGAGCGACGTTGTAATCTTATCGAAGAAGATGCGCTAAATGTAAAAAATGTTACTATTGAATTCAGCGTTGAGATCGGGAGTAGACGCGCTATCTCCACGGAGCCATCAGTGCACGATACACTTTTCTGTATTCGAGCGCGTGTACTACTATATATAAACATTTTTACGACTCGGCTCACGCAAAAGCGCATAGTACGCGTCGCTCGCGCGCACTTGTCGTTCCAGAATTCTTGAAATTCGCAATTTACTATTATTACTATACACAAGGAGCTCGTAAAGCCGCATATATACTCCGTCGAAATTCCCCGCGTGCGCTGCACTTTGCCTTCACTGGACCTAATACTTTGATACTTAGTCGGCGTCGAGCTGCAAAACACGAGTGAACGGCGGCGCCGACCAAGCGCGATTGAGGGTCCCATGCAGCACATGTACATAATAATATTATAATTAGAATATACATATAAGAATTTGAGTCGCGGCGGTTACGTCAGAAAACCTGTCTCCTCGTCGATATTTCCTCTACACGCGCATTCTTCTCTCCAAGCAACGTATTATATGAGCAAATCCACGAGCGAGTGGAAACAACTCGATCGGGTGTTGGAAACTTTTTTTCGTTCTTTGGGCCGTCTCGGCTGAGAAAATGCGCGCGTGCATAGCCAATCGCTTGCCAAACTTTTTTATGCGGGGCACTTGTAATTCTCTTATGGTTATTTAACATGGGAAAAATTAACGGAGATAACTGTCATGGTTCCAATGCATCTACTACCTACAATATCCGTATGACTATAATAGGATGCAAGTATCAGAAGAAAGCTTTAATTTGAGGGCTGGTGACTTAATAAAAGTTTCCTAAGTTAAAACTTGTCTAGGCTTGAAAATAGTATTAAAAAATCACCAAGAGTAAGATGCTTTACGAATAAATCAGCGATTGTTCTCGTTTTTTTTTAATTCTCTTATAACTTTTCATTCGAGCGGTCAATTGCAACCATCCTTAGTTTAATTTTAATTTGACAATCATGCAGCTATATACTTGAAAAATTCGAAAAGTTTTAAGGATTTTAAAATTAAAAAAAATCGCAAAATTGGTGATTTTTTGCCATCTCCAAGCCTAGACAACCATTTTTAACCCACAACCACTCAAATAAATTTTTTAAATACTTTTATTCTATTATAAGACACACGTTTTTGGATTGCGCTTCCAGACAAAAAGTGGCAATTTTCTGGTTTTCGTTAATTTTCCCCGTGTTAAATTCCCATAAGAGAATTTCCGGTGCCCAGCAAAAGAGTTTGGCAAGCGATCGGTCAATTTGAAATTTTCGACTTTCAACACCCGAGTTGTTTCCACTCGCTCGTGGATTTGCTCCTATACGAGTAACTGCGAAAGGGAACGTAGTCGTATACAGCGGTTCGGCGCAAGTCGCAGAGCGGCAGAGGCACGCCGCGCGAGGCAGGCTGGACAAACTGCTATAGTAGTTTACTTTCATATCGACGGAGCGCAGCTCAGACTCTGTCCGCACGCTTATTTACACTCCTTCAGTATCATTATCGATTCATAATCACTGGAAGCTGTAACAGATATTTCGAAATATCCGCACTTTTTTCGATAATCCGCTGCTACCGAGCTCGTCGTGATAGGTTATAGTACATTATACACTCGCTCTCTCCATTTCTTGGAAATTTTGAGTCGACAGAAGAACTCGCCCTCGCTGCTGCATGATGTCCGTCTCATCGGTACGTCCCCTTCGCGAGTGAATCTCATTCACACACGCCGAGTTGATTTTCACGAGCGCACGTGCAGGGTATGTCCTTTAATCCTGTATACGATGAGCGCTGAGCGATCTGCTTTTCTTTCAGGACCACGAATTCAATTACATGCCGAGCAACTGGAGCAAACGATATGGACCAATGGAATTACTGGCCCGATACTTCAAATTCAGCCAAGACAGTAAATTTAACAATGCGCAGTAGTGCCGATTCGAAATCTACAATTGTATATATTATACAGCAGCTTTTGATTGTTGTTGTTTATTTCTATTCTTTGTTCTAGTTACAAGCCAAGTTCGAAGTTCAATCGAACATGAGCGGGATGTGAGTTACGGGCCCTCCGAAAAAACAAAATACGACGTCTATGGAACCAATCTTCCAGCCGGTATGAATATAATATATACATGAAGGAATTTGCGTTAAGCATTCGTCGTTGTTATAAACGTATTGCCTACTGTTTCTTTCAACACTAGATGCGCCCATCTTTCTATTTATCCACGGAGGGTATTGGCTAGAATTCAGTAAGGATATGTCTGGTTATGTTGTCCCAAATTTGGTCGCTCACGGTATCAAAGTTTTGGTAGCCGGCTACGACTTGTGTCCAAGTGGTGAGCCCTAAATTATGCTATTGAAGCACAGAATAACAATAGACAAAGTTTTGATTGAAAATATTTTTTATTTCAGTAACACTAACGGACATAGTTCAGCAAATAAAAACTCTAACGGAAAAAGTCTTAGCTCTTGCGCATGCCTCGGGATCAAAGTAAGTTCATTAGTTTTACAAATGCTGTCGTACATACATCGTATACACTGTACAGTGTGTTGCTGCATTATTATACACTTTCATTCGGATATTATATACATTGTCTTTTATGCGCGATAACCATATGTACACTTTTACAAAGTTCTTAGTAATTATAATATACGCCTATGTTTTTCACGCGACTTAGATGTGTCTGGATCGGCGGTCACAGTGCCGGAGCGCATCTCGCGGCGAGCCTTTTACATGACGCTGACTGGCTCGACCTCATGACAAGGCACGGTTATCGAGATTTGCTTCAAGGACTAGTCCTCATCAGCGGTATCTACGCACTAGAACCTTTGCTACGAACAAGTGTCAACGAAGCTGTTAAGTTGACATCGTGCGTTATAAAACATACAAACATTTTTTTGGCAAATGATTTTTTTTTTTTTTTTATATAAAATTACAAAATTTTCATTGTTTTATAATAAAAACGAATATATATTTTTTGTTATTATAAATATAGGAACGAAATAAATTCATTTACATTCGCCCCATTGGAAATCTCGGATGACGTCGATAAAAAATTAGAACCAGTACGAAACGTAAAAGTAATCGTAACAGTAGGAGAGTGCGATTCTCCAATTTTCATTGAAGAATCTCGCCGTTATGCAAGCGTAAGTACATTTTTATTTTTGTATAATATAGCTTAAGGGCTCTCGGGAGTATAGACATAGCTATACAATAAGCGAAAAAAATAGTGATATCTTGTACCCCACGTTTGAATTAACCAGCGCACCGATGGAGCAAGCTTGCTTCTGCACACAGAAGGTACATCAAATATTATGAAATTTTTTTTATCATCGGTGCACCGTTCGAGTTCAAAAAGTTACTTTACATCTATTTATCAATACTCCCAAAGGCCTTTATCGATGATTTGTGCTCGGTACTTATATTTTAATTAAATATTCTTTTAGAGACTGACGAAATTGGTTGACAACGTTGAATTTTTGCTGCTCAGAGATAATGTTGATCACTTTGACATAGTAGAGAATCTCACCAGAAGCGAATTTCTTTTATCTAAAATATTAGTAGCTAATATAAAGTATACTCGCTAATTGCGCTGTACAATCACAACGAAAAAAAAAAAAATAATAATAAAAAAAATTTGTAATCTCAATCGCGTTATGTACTCGCATAACAAATAAGTTACGAAGAAAATAGTAACGATATTTTCGCAGTCTTACAAATCCTACACGATGGTATATTTACAATGTCTAGTTTCTCGTTTTATTCCCGGCTTGCGGACGAGCACACTGATTATTCTCCAGCAACACATGTTTAGGTGGTGCGTCGATTCTGTTTGCAGCTAAAGGATTGATACATAGTGTGCTAGCAAAATTCAACTTTTTGTCTTTTTCTCTATTTAAAGCATGATATTGAGGTTTAGACAAATCCTGAAGAGCTTGTTGAATTGGCAGCTGCATATTTCTTTTTGCTTTTTCTGGCGATAAAGTATCTTTCCAGGATTCAGGTGGCTTTGCAAAGGAACACACTTTTATAAAAGTGGAAGAATTTTTATTTTCAGCGCTTTCAGGTCCTAAAAAATATAAACTGTATACTATAGTTGAAAATAGTTATAATCGTTCAAAAATTTTCAAACATCAATGTATTAACGATTTAAATACCTTCAGTGTTATTACTGGACTGATGACCATCAGGAAGAACTCCAACTTCGTTTATTTCCATAATTTTCGAATTTTTTGTAGTCAATTCACTTGGTAGGATGCTTTCAAGTACTACTTCATTCTTTTTCGTTGTGTCATCACTTTTTGTTTTGTTATCCTTGTCTAAAAAACTTTTAGATGTAGAAATACTTTTGTCATTTTTTATACTGCGAATTTCTGTAGACAGTGAAGTAGCATGAATATTATCATTATCATCCTTCGTAATATCAACTACTGCACAATTAGTTTCTTCCTTTTCAAAAATATTTGTAGTATCTTCTGCTGGAGAGCTGTTGGTATTTCTTAAAATGGTAAGTTTTTCTTTACTCTTTACACCAGATTCATTGTTTGACTTACTTTCAGTATTTTCTTCTTCATCATCACTGAGAATTTGAATGTCGTCATCGTCTTCTATCACTAAAATACGATCAGCCGAGTTATCCTTTGAATGACTGCTTAGTTCTTTAACATCTATTATAGATGTATTACTCTCTTCAGATTTCAAGTTGTTTTTTTTCTCATTTGCTTTAGAACTTTTACCATCACTTTCATCTTCGTGGGCTGATTCTTCGTCATTCAAGTTTTCTAATTCCTCTACTGATAAGCCTTCTTGCTTATCAACATACTTCTTAAAAATTTCTTCTAATTTTTGATCACCTTCTTTTTTGTTGTTTTGTAACCTTTTATTCAATTCCGGATCTTTAGCTGCAGGATCTGGTTCAGTAGTGGCATCAATAAATGATGATATGTATTCCTCGCTCTCTAGAACTCTTTGTTTCTTCAAGTAAGAGCCAATCGATTTGAAGGCTGTTTTAGCTAATGAAAGAACAATTTTATATTGTAATTAGTTTATTTAAATGGGTTCTGACAGTTGAAATACAGATAAAATTCTATGCATTTCAGAAACTCAATTGAAAGTAAGGTAAACATTAGTAGTTATTTGAAAAAACTGTTGAGGATCTGACAAATAAAAGAATTCGACAAATTATCTTATCTACTAGCTAAAATACTATAGTTTACTGATTACATGTTTCAAAATGTTTGTAGTATTCTTATATTTTTCTATGAAAAGTTGAGTTTGTTGATTTAAAATTAAGATTCTTTTTATGCAAAAAAAGTTATTAAATTTGGCTTACCTAATTGCTCCATTTTCTTTTTCGTTAATTTAAGATCTTTTTCCTTATCACATTTAACAATGCAATCTAAAATATCTGGATAATCAGGCACTAAAAGATAGTCAGCTATAGCGTAAGGATGTTTTATATGTTTTAATTTATTAACTTGCTTAATGTTAGTGTTAATGAAACTGATGATTGCTTCATCTACTGTAGATATCCCAGTCATTTCACCAGGAATATCTTTTCGTCTTATTTGTTTTTTATATATTTCCTTCTTTAACATTCTGTCCCCTACTATGTCACTAAGTAAATTACATAGTTCTACAAGTTTTCTTTTATACCTGTCTTCTTGTAGATAAGCAGAATTTTCCTCTGCATCAAAATCTACTTCTTTCTCTTCTAATTCCCTAATCCGTTTTAGGCAAATTCTAATGGTCTTTTCTATTTTTTTCACTTTTTTCATATCTTGCTTTGATATCTCAATATCTTGTGGATTTTTTGTCTCTTCAATAGTTTGCTGCTCAGCACCAGTACTCGATTCCCATTCCGAAGATGTTGATAACTGTAGTCTAATAGAGCGACGTTTCACTTCATCATGTACTTCCTGAATATAGGTGTAAAATTTATCATTGCTGTCATTTGAAACTTTTTGTAGACTTATTTTAAGAAACATCTGAAATTCTTCATCATCTTTATCGTGAGAATCGAGTTTGTCAAATCGTTTTTTCAATTTACTTAAAATTTTTTTTGTTTCCTCAGACGTATTCTTCTGTTTGCAGCTCTCTACAAATTTCATAAATACATTCTCTGAAGGTTCAGGAATCTGTATTATATTGCGCACAATTAATTGTGGTTTTATAATTTTTATCATAGGACTTGATTTGTAAGATGCGCTGGATGAATCAGAATGGCTCCTTTGAAACTCTTGTTCATTATTATGTTGTTTAGACGGTCCAGGCTTTGGAGAAATGCATTTGTTGATTGGAGGTTCATTACTGTCTTTTTCTGGGCTGATTGCATCTGTATTTGGCAAATTTTCGTTAGGTTTATTTGAGTCACTGGATAATTTATTTTCATCGTCCACTTTGCATCTTTTACTTCTTGTGTTGTCCAAACTTATCGATGACTTCCTTTTTTGGCAAATATCTGATAGCTGCTACAAAGGTAAGTAAATATTGTTTGAAAATTTGTTTTTATGTTAATATTGCACACAAAATATACAGCACGTATATAACTGGTAAGAGCAGAATGAAGCAGCATGCACATAATTACAAGAGTATAACTACCAAAAAAAAAAAAAAAAATATATATATATATATATATATATAATGTTATAATGTATTATAAAAAGGTAGATAATGAGAAAATAAATAAAAAAATAATAAAAGGTGAAGTTTTTAACCTTTGATGAATCCTCTTCATCTTCAGACGAAGAGATACAGATAACGTCAGTCATCTTTGTTTTTGGACTAACATGTCTCCGAATATATTCATGAAAGCTTTGCAAAGCCTCGTCAAAATCGACTACTTAAAATCCTCACATATACACATTCGTGTGTATTCAAAGCATTAACTGACATTAACAGAAACCTGTCGAGACTTGCTGTTGGATGGACTGTACTGTGGAGTGTGGACTGTATAGATAGGTACGTGGTGTGGTAAGTGCAGGTTGGTGCCTGGTGGCAGTGCGCGTGGCGTCGCTGGCACGATCTCGCAGCTCGCTATATATATAGAACACTACCTCGATTTGAAAGGTTATATGCAGTTAATGCAGTTATGCATTTTCCGTTTTCCTGGTAGTTTAACTCACCATGATAATTAAATGACTTGAAGGCCCTCTGGCTGACAATAGCGATTCTGGTACACACACACACAGTCACACACACACATATATATATATATATATATATATATATATATATATATATATATATA
>QLSS01000069.1:226358-242492 GCA_024372645.1 Trichomalopsis sarcophagae
TCAGTGTATGCAGATATATATATATATATATATCTGCATACACTGATGTGTGACAATTCGTATTTTTTTAAGCATCGCATGTACGTACATATACATAAGTACCACGTGACACACGGACACGAGCTGCCTATATAGCTGCCACTTGCCATGATTCGTGATTTATCATTTATAGGTATTATATATATATAGGTGTTGTTGGTGGTGAGGTTCCAGAGTCCATGATTTTTATATAAGTCATATGGCTCACAAAACGTGTGGAATAGCAGCAACAATCAAGTTCTGATGAAGATTAACTTATTAAAAATACAAAATGTTGCTGGTTTCCCTTGCATCTCGAAGGGTTTCAAGTGTTGACAATATTTTTAATGGCACAAATAAGATCAAAATATCTCCTAACCTATACTTTAAAATACGATACAAATCAGGTAATTTAATTTAATTTATGAAGTCAAATTATGCATATCTATTCACTTTTTATTTTTCTGTTTGTTTAGATGATGTGGTTGTTAAAATTAATGACATTTCTAAGAAAATAAAATCTCCAAAGAATCCAGAATATGTGCCAAGAAAATATTGTAAGTAGCCAATACTTATTTATGATTAGTTTTGCTTTGAATGTTGCATAATTTATGTCTGTTGATACATTTATATAATTAAATATTATTTTTAATAGTATTAAAAAATCCTAATCAAGAAACATTAAGACACTTGAGATGGATGCTGCAGAAAGATATTCTTGGTCAAGATATGTTTTTGATGGGGGCTCCTGGATTAAGAAGACGAAATTTGGCAATGGCATTTTTGGAATTAACAGAACGTGAAGTAGAAGTCATTGCATTATCTCGTGATACAACAGAAGCAGATTTAAAACAACGCAAAGAAATCCAGAGTGGAACTGCCCATTATCACGATCAAAGTGCTTTAAGAGCTGCAACAAATGGTAGAATATTAATTTTGGAAGGAATTGAAAAAGCCGAAAGAAATGTACTTCCAATTTTAAATAATTTACTTGAAAATCGAGAGATGCATCTTGAAGATGGTAGATTTTTAATTCCTGCTTCACGATATGACAAGCTTCTAAAGGTTTTTGTTATTTGAATAAGAACTTATTGCTTATTATTTTTTAATTTAAGTATGTAAATTCCCAATGATATATGTTTAGGAACATAGTCAAGAAGAATTAGATACTTGGAGATTAGTGCGAGTGAGTGAAGATTTTAGAGTTATTGCGCTTGGGATACCAGCACCACGTTATCCTGGACATCCTTTGGATCCTCCATTACGATCAAGATTTCAAGCTCGACATATTTCACCACCTAATTATGAGGTGAGCCAAAGTTGATAATTATTTATTAATGTGAATAATGTTTGTATAGACACCTACTAGCACTATCAAAGTTTTTTAAATTAAAACGGCAGTATCTTACTAATATAATGTATATTATTTTCAAATTTATGATAAAATGTGCGCTAAGTATTTTTTCAAAAATGAATGTAATTAGAAAGTAATGTTTAATTTTTACTATTTTGAAAACATCTAGAAAGTTCGAAAGGAAATATCTAATTATTCTAGCTATAAGGAAAACTATTTACAAGCATCATTTATTGAATTTTTAAAATGAAAATTGGATGTAGGTATTTACTACAACAAATTTTAATAATCATACACATTATGAAAAATGTATACATTAATTATTGTGCAATGGTATGGAGTATGGAAAATCAATACCCTTTCTTCTTAGGCAATTTGCAGGAAAAACGAATAGGAATATTAAGAGGGCCTCTAAGTCAATAAAAAATTCAAATTTCGCGCCACAAACTTAAATAGCAGAAGAAAAATCAATTCAATTATATATATAGTAAATGAATTGTTTTTTTCATCTGCTATTTTGTGGCGCGAAATTTGAATTTTTAATTGACTTGGTGACCCCCTTAAGACATAAAAATATCAGTGATTATTTTAGTTTTTTTTTTTTTTTTCAATAAGAGCTTATGTCTCTTATTTCTCATATATATAATATATTACCAATGTTATTTTTGTCTTGTATCATATCCCTTTTGCTTACGAAGGTTCTTATGAATATGCAATAATATATATAATAAATCTTATAATATGCAATAAGGAGCGAAAGTGGCAAATTTTTCTCGTGACTGGGTTTTCTGCAAAAATCTGTACTAAAACATTTTTTCGGTATATGTGTGTGTGTGTGTGCATGTACGTAAACGCGGAAATCAGTACATGCGTTTCAAAAACTATGGTGTGCACCAAGGGCTAAGCAGGCTTTGTGACCTCGTACATACTCGTCTGTGGCTCGTACTGGAATCTCCACACTCAGTCTAAAAAAGCCTGCTATTGTTGCCCGCGTATTCGGTCTTTATTGCCCGTCGATCAGAAAAGAGTCTCTGTAGGCCCAATAGGGAACAGACATGATTTTTAAAACCTTTTTTAAAATAAAGTTAAGAATAAATCTTAGACAAAAGTACAAAAGTTACGATTTTTACTGTAATATTTTTCAAGTAATATGTTTTTGAAAATTTGGTTTGCTAATGATACACGTTTAAACGATTGAGAGCTCACGTGATCAATATGGCGGGCGAAGGATGAAAATGTATATAGACGTATAAACGCATGTAAATGTTAATACATAAAATAACCTTATTGTTTTCTCAAAAAACATAATAGAGTTGAGAGATAATGCTTCAAAATCAAAATAGATTCATGATGACTGTAATTCATGTACTGAAATGCCCGTATACGCTAGGTTTGGTCTTTATCCTTTGTGCCGCCATATTGGAGAGCTGCCGTTTTAAAAACTACTCAAACATGAATTTTTAATTAATAATATTAGGGTCCGGAGGTACTAAATCAGCAAAAAATTTATACATAATGTATTCTTATGCTATTTTCTATTATATATAAGTATTTATATAGCAAAACTATGTGTCTGTTCCCTATTAATATGTACTAAAAAACACGAAAATCGTTTGCGTGTTACATACATATTAGTATACATATTCCACTTTAGAGAGGAATACGTATAAGTTTAATTTTTTGAAAAATTTTGGAAAACGTTTATTTTTGGCCCACTAAATTTTACTTTGGTCCAGATAATTTTACTTTCACTCCGTAAAACTAGTTCCAAAAGGTGGGTGGATTTTTCGGTCGGGTATAAATATTTTGAAAAGTTTGAAATTTTTTGCTTTATAGTCATAAAAAAAATATAGGTGAAATGAAATATATGCAACACTCAACGGTAGATTAAACTCCTTGGAGGTGGTTGTACTGTCCTTTTCAGAATATTTCTCGATCGATTACTACAAAAAAATAAAAGCACCCTCGGAAATAATATTCTTGTTCGGGCAGTAAACTCACCCGCGGAAAACGTCGCATCTCTCGTTGCATATAACATACTATTATAGCACTGCGTGACCTAAGTCTGCGTTTGAGTCACGCCTATCCGTGACCTAAACAGTCCTTTATTGCTCCGTGCTTTATTTATTTGCTAACCGCACGGTGCAGTACAGGACTGTTTATGTCACGGATAGTTGTGACATAGCGGACTTGGGGCAGACAGATGCTATAAAATAGTATGCGTGCATTGTGACTCAAATCGAGCCATTATTACGCGGCGGGTAATATAATGGGCCGTTTAAGTCACGCATGTATCGTAATATACTATTCGTCATTTTTTTTTCAACACTATGCGTGTAAGGCCCATTTTAGCCATCAGCACTATAAGGTGCATATTGTATGCTCGATGTGGCGAACAAAAGTAGGCCAATTCATAGACCTGCATAATCTACTATCTATTCTTTTTGTATCCTATACCTTCTTCTAAATAGGAAGTTTTTGAAAATGTTTCATTCTCTTGTACCGTTTCTAAAAAATATCCGTCTGAAAATTTAGCATCTGGATAAAATGGCCCGCCTCACACTCTCTTCTGCGACAATTGCCGGGGCTGCTATAGAATAATCATGCAGAAAACGAGAGTCAATTCCGCGCTAATGCTACTCGCTGCGTTAATCGTCCGCAAGCTCGCAGCAAGGAACTTTTGCCCGCGATTTACTTATGTGCAGCGAGTCCTGCTGTCGCGGAAGAGCCGCGCGCGCGCCTTACGGGCTCGCTCGGCGGTCACAAACGTCGCGGAGTCTCGCGTGTCTGTCTCCGGCGTGCGCGCGCGCGCGCGCTCGGCCGCGCCAGTCGTCGACTCCTTGCCTACTCGAACAGTCGATACGTTTGTTTTCCTCGATTCTTCTTTCGCCCCTTGTCGCGCCCGCGCTTTCTCCGCCGGATTTTTCCGGAGCGGTCCAAGAAAGCACGTAAAAATGCCGGCTATCTGGCCGTCGTCCGAGCGGCCGATCTCCGTGCGGATGGTCTGGGTCGACGGAGTCCGCCACGCGATCCTCTCGCAAGACGACCCGCTGCTCAAAGCCAAGGCGGCGCGCCGGCGGCCCCAGACCAGCTCGCCGGCGAAGGAGCGCAAGTTCTCGAGGCAGGAGCCGAGCGAGGCCGGCTTCGACGGCTGCTTCGTCAAGCTGCGCCTCGTCGTCGACAAGGGCGGCTCGGACGGCCTCGAGCGAGCCTGCCCCAGCCGGAGCCGGCTCCAGCGCTGGCAGTCGGCGCCGATCTGCGCGAGGCTCGCTCGCAGCAGCAGCCTGGACGAGGCCGAGGCCGCTGGACGCCCCCGCGAGGACGAAGCCGCCGGCAGGGATGACGGGGGCGAGGAGAGCAAGCGCGCCGAGATGCCCCAGCTGAACACGCTCTCGGAGAGGGTGCTCCAGTGGCTCGACCTCTCCGGCAAGGTGCGCCAGTTCGACGAGCCGGCCGAGGAGGACAAGCAGCCCGCCCCGAGGCGCAAGCACTCCAGCTCCAAAGACGAGGGCACGTCCGTGCGCATCGTCGTGCCCACGCAGTACCTCGTGCTGCAGGACAAGGCCGCTTTCGAGCTCTGCGAGAGGAAGGCCCCCAAGAGCCAAGCGGGCCTCGGCAAGAAGGAGGCGGAGAAGCTCGCCGAGCCCGCCCGCAAGAGCGCCGAGGACCACGACGAATCGCCAAAGTCGCTCTGGACGCCACCCGGCAAGCCGCAGCTTCACATCTTCATGCCGAGCCTCAGGCCCACCGAGATACGCTGGATGTCTTCGCAGGAGTCGCTCTTTCGCGACTGATCTGCCCTCTCCCCAGCGACGTTTCCTGCATTCTAATCGTACACGTCGCAACTTGACATTGATCTCGTGATCTCGTTCACGAGTTCAGGAGTTGTAGATAAACGCCCAGTGAAATAGAATCCAGACTACGATAGCTCTTCCCCTCTTGTCGTGTTATTCGTCCATGAAGCACACACCAAGTTTAATTCATAAAATTCACGAACGCATATCGATTATTATGCCAAGCAGCACACGCAGTTTTTATGCGGAAATTCTAATTGATGGCGTTACTTTGGCACGACGGTGGAAATAAGCGGATGGTACCGGTGAGTGACGTCGCCATGCCATATCTCACTATCTCACGCACAGCCCGTTGTCACGTTATTTCCTTTCTATAATTGGAAACGTTTCAAAGCGAAAGATTTTCATTAAAAAAAAAATTGCCAACAATAATTTGCGGCAAAGCCCCGTGCCCGAGAAAGAAATAATGCAGCCGACACGTTAGCAGCAATTTCCGCAGAAAATAGTGGCCTCGTGGCGGCGCTCGAGCGGTAATAATCAGATGGGAATAACGTGAAAGAATCCACTGTCAATTCCTGGAACATGTATAGCCGACTCTAATAGGCGCTGCACTGTCGTTCGCCCGCACATGCGATCATTTCATTCCAGGATTTATTTTCGTCTGCATTTTATGTCTTCCAAAGCTATTTCAACTTTAGAATTGCGCGTACTCAACTCGCTGTGTTCTCTTGATAGCTTGATGTATCCTTATCCGACATCTATTGATGAGATTCAGGGGGCAGACGTCGTTACGTGTATTGCTTGTTTCAGATCTGCAAGGCCTTTCAATTTATCCGCCCAAAAACTGACTTTTCAAAGCATCAAATTGTCGAGTGCTCGCGGCGTTTTCAGGTAATTGCTTCTCGTTCGTTTCCACAACGGCATTCGAAATTCGACAAGTAAAGGGGGTTGTAAAATTTTTGTCTAAAAATGGGGCATTCACAGAAGAAACGGCATACTACCTCGACCATGCTCGAGGCTTCATCCATCAAATGGCGTGCGGCTTGTGAATTATTTTCGATTGTTTTAGTACTTGTATGCGAACTTTGCACATCATGCAGCATTTCAGAGTGACAATGATGGAATATAAGGTATATTCTGCAGCTGCGGAGAGCACCGTAGCGATCAGGCACTCGAGATAAGAACAATTCAATTCAAACTTTCCGATGGGAATCATCCTACATTCTAGAGCCTCTCGTGTCGAACGGTAGTTAGCTCGGCGTTTATTTTGCGGCGCGAATAGCAAATTTAGCTGTTAATCACTTTCGAAAACTATTTCTGGCAAACTCTCGGCTAACTCCTCTTTCTACAGCTCTTACGTGCGTATTACTGCAGCGGTTTTAATCTTTACTTTGCACAGATTACTTCTTCTGAAAGTTTATTTCCCATTTGAAGCTAATTAAAACTTCAATCGAAATGCATGCGTTTAGTACTTTAATTATAGCTTAAAATGGTTCGAAGATACTAAAAAAAGATCAGTAAAAATGCGGTATGCTTAAAAAGCTGTCAAATGCCGGATAAAATAATAAAGTTTAAAACATATAATGTGTACAAGTTTTTGATTAATTTTTTCACCCCATTCTGTATTTAAATATTCAATCTGTATAATATTGCCCCGAGACCGTTATAGGATTGCCCCACCCCTGGGGCAATTTTATAAAAGTTATATGCTTCGTTAAAGTTGTAGACGGATTTTTACAGTAGCCTTGTAGGGACCTGAACATTTTTGTATAACAACTTTAATCCAAGTACTTAAAACCTAATTGATTGATTTTTTATTTTCTTTTAACGGTTTTAAAATCATCCAAAAAAATGTCCTCTTGGATCAAGAGGAAATAATCTTTATTTATAGGACCCAAAATTAAAATCATTTTGAAGTAAAGGGATTCCGTTTGATTCAAATGGATTCCTTTTGATTCAATAGGAATCCTTTTGCTTCAAAGAATTTTTTTTTAAATTAAGTTCATTTCCTCTTGATCCAAGAGGACATTTTTTTGGGTGATATAAAGCGACAATAAAATATATATTTAAACGAAAAATAATGAATGAATATAATTTTAAAGGCAATAGTGGTTACGTAAACTTTGATAGATGAATGGAAGGTGTTTTCATGATACGTGCACGAAAAAGGCCACTTTCCATGCATGTAAAATGAATGGAAAAAGCTTTTTCCTCCCAGAAACATTTTTTTTCTGAATTTTTCTGGAAAAAATTACTCTCTTGGAAGGAAAAAGTCTTTTCCTCCCAAGGGAGTAATTTTTACCTCACTCTGCAGCCTATCCGGTGGATGTGTGTGTCTATGTAAGTATTTTCAGAATTTTCAAAACGTTCAAAATTTTCGAAACTTCCAAATTTACAAAATTTTCAATATACTATTGTTTTTCTTTTAAGTTTAAGTCCTCGAATTTCCCATTCCTTTGATATGCATGATAAGTGGCCTATTCGTGCACTTATCATAAAAAGTACGGTGTGCAACAAGGGAGGACTCCCACTCGTTCTCAAAACTTCACCCTCGCTAGAAAATTTTTCCCCCAAGTTGCACAATATACTATTACTCTTATGTACATCTTCTAAAGAAAGATCAACTAACTAAACTATACATAAAATAACACGTGCAATTAAATACTTATTAAAATATAGAACGTGGAGATAAAGCATAAATGTTAAAACAAAAATATGCAGTAAAAAGATTGATTTTATTATACTTCAAAAGAAGTTAGGAATTCGTGAAAAACTTCGGGAAATTAGCCATGTAATCAATGATTTTTAATAAGATTCAATCAAAAATTCGTTCAAAGTAGTTAGGTTCTTCAAAATCATGAAAAATTATGTTATAATGCATTATTATATTATTCAGTGCAAGACAACATTTTTAAAGTAAACTTAATAGCAATATTATATTCTGTACCGATAGATGACTCCTCCAAATATAATCTTTGCACATTTTCAGGAGCAGCTGGCTGCTTTGAAAACTTTGGCACCCCACGTGGATGGAGCGACCTTGTCCCAGTTATTATCCTGCTGCCATGCCCTCATCACAGAGGAGGCAGTATCGCTAGGTCTTCCAGATTTTCCCTTAGACAATTTATCATCGGCGGCCATCATATTGGTATGGAATTTTCAACTTTGTCACGGCTCGTTTGCTCGTTATGAGGAATCTTATTTAATATTGCAAATAACTTTTTATAGGAAAATTTCCCGGATTTTCCGCTGTTTCACGTTTTTTACAGGTTTTATCCATATAAGTTGTTTTTAAACCAAGAAGGAAGAAATGCCGTTGAAGACATTCTAAAAACCTTCAGCGTTTTCGACAGCAAAATTGCTAAAGATGATTCTCCCAAAAATTTTTCTTTTCAAAATGTAAATAAAACGGATGGTTTTTCTGAAATCACCATTAGTTACGATGGCAAAGAATCATCGACGGTGAAGGTCAGCATTTTACTAACAACCGTGACGAACTCTTATCATTATATTAATATGTACATTTAATTATTATTATTATATTATTGCAGATCCCTCATGGTTCAGGATTACTGCCTACAGCTTCTGAATCTCCATATATTGAAACGAACTACCAAAACTCTTTGGTTGCACAAATGATTCAATCTCAATCAAATTTAGATTTGTGTCTTATCGGACCAAAAGGCTGTGGAAAGTCAATTACTGTCCAGAGATTAGCTGAATTATTAGAGTACCAAGTGGAGCCAATAATTCTCTATCAGGTATGAGTTATATATATATATATATATATATATATATATATATATATATATATGTGTGTGTGTAATATTTTAATGAATATATACGTGCAAGTTTAACAAACAATTGATTTGTATAGGATATGACGTCGAGAGATCTAATACAATATAGAACAACTCTTCTCAATGGCGATACAATCTGGAAAGATTCGCCTCTAGTCACTGCAGCTCTGGAAGGAAAATTGGCATTGCTAGACGGTATACATAGAATTCATCCAAGCACATTGGCTGTGATTTATAGGTGATTATTGTTTTTAAATTACATGCTTTAATTAATTTACAGTACAAAATAATGCGTCTTAAAATTGTATTATTTTCAGATTAGTACATGATCGAGAGTTACAATTACATGACGGAAAGCGACTTTTGCGGGCTGACCGTTACGACGAAATAAAATCCGAGTGCAATAAAACAGACGAAGATATGGAAAAGTCTGGTGTATATAAAATTCATCCTTCATTTAGAATAGTAGCTTTAGCCGAGCCTCCAGTTTTAAATAGTACAACGGGTCAATGGTTGAATTCGGAACTTTTGAATCTCTTCCTTTTCCATGAAATGCGTCCCTTGGAAAAGTCTGAAGAAATACACATTATCAGGGAAAAGGTTTGGCACTGTTTGAAATTGTGTTCGTACATTCAATTTTAAACAATATGAGCAAGTAATAATAGCAGACTTTTTTTCTAGTATGGAGAGCCCAAAGATGCCTTATTAAATATTATTGAGCTAGCGCACAGTTTGAGATCGTCTAATGATCCAACGATGCAGTCTCTTGCTAGTTCTTTAAGTACAAGACAACTGTTAAGAATAGCAGCAAGAATGCACAAGTTTGCCAATGACGATGCTTATGACGCTGTACATCGAGCTTGTCTTGCTAGATTTTTACCATCTATTGCCAAGCAAGCGTTAGAAGATTCTTTAAAAAAATTCAACATTAGCCCAAAAAAAGAAGGCCTTGACTCAGATATTCGCTGCATCGTGGACAAAGATACAGTTACAATTGGAGCAACGACCGTTCCGCGGTACAAGACTTCTGCTTTGACAAAAGTTCCCGACATTCTATTCTACGACGTACCTCAACATCTAATTTTATTGGAAACTCTTGTACAAGATTTTATTCTGGGTCAGAATCTCCTTCTTGTTGGTAACCAAGGTGTTGGAAAAAATAAAATTGTCGACAGGCTGCTTCAAATACTCAATAGGCCTAGAGAATATATACAGTTACATCGGGATACGACTGTTCAAACTTTGACAGTTCAACCAATGGTGCGAGACGGAGTCGTAGTCTATGAAGATTCGCCTCTTGTTCAAGCAGTAAAGTTAGGTCATGTACTTGTAGTCGATGAGGCTGATAAGGCGCCGACTCATGTTACTTGCATATTGAAGGTACGGTATTTCTTAAATTTCATTCTGGCAATTGGCGTACTTTTGACAAATAACAAAATTAATGCTGGTTTATATTTTGTTTTTTTTTTTCTTGTAGACTTTAGTGGAATCGGGAGAAATGATTTTATCAGACGGAAGGCGAATTATACCTGCTTTACAAAATGATAAATACAGTCAAGATGCAATACCAATGCATCCTGATTTTAGAATGATTGTATTGGCGAACAGGCCAGGATTTCCCTTCTTAGGAAACGACTTTTTTGGAGCAATCGGTGACCTATTCAGTACACATTCCGTCGATAATCCAAGCGTTGAAAACGAAATACAGTTGTTGAAACAATATGGGCCAAACGTTGATGACAAAATTGTTCATAAACTTGTGAAGGCATTTGGTGAATTAAGAAGTATGGCCGATCAAGGATTAGTTTCTTATCCTTATTCCACACGCGAAGTTGTAAACATTGTCAAGCATTTACAGGTACAGTCCTTTTTAATACTCATATATACATTATATCCGAAAATGTAAATACAATAAAATAATGTGTTTAGAAATTCCCCAACGAACCACTGGCAATCGTTGTAAAGAATGTTTTTGACTTTGACCGATACTCTCAGGAAGTTTTTGATACTCTTATTGAAGTTCTGCATAAACACGGGATCCCCATTGGTACGAGTTCTAAAAATGTTGCATTAGCAAAAGAGTAAGAATATTTTTAAGGCAATTGTAATACATACTTTTTTTTTAATAAAACCTTTAAGAAATAATAACGGCTTTATTATTTTCCTTTCAGACTTCCTTTGCCAGACTTAAAGCTTTACAGTACTTGGAATATTCAGGGCACATGTCAAACTATACCTATACAAGAACGATTCTTTAAAAATAAGCCGGTTGCCAATCCTCCGCAAAAAACTGTTACTCTAGATAAAATTGAAGCGAGATCCGCATGGTTTACAGAATTGGACAGTTATTGGAGCATACCGATGAATGATACTAGTACTGTAGCCGCTTTGTCTGTCAGTCCGGGATTGAAGGCGGATGGAAGCGATGATAAAATCAATGTTCTTGCCTCGAATCCACTGTCTTTATTCATTATGTCAATGGATTCTGACAAATTGCAAGAATTAAGCTTGCAAGGATTAATAAGTCCATTACGAGGAAATAGGCCTCTTATGTCCCTTGCTAACGACAAAAAAGGAAATATTTTGGTTCACGAGGAAACAGTAAGTAATGCATTATAGCATCGAGTATAGATTTTACAAAACAAGCTGTAACATGCATTGTATTATTTGCAGTCGAATTCACTTCTTTCAGTAGATCCCGTAAAAGGAATTGCGTACAACCTCCAACTGTCTTCAATGTTTGATTCGGCCAGTGATAAAATCTCGCAAGTTTTGGGAAATCGAAGTTATACTTGGAAATTGAGAAAAGATTTAATAGAATCCCACAATCAAATAGTCATATTCACTCCTAACAACAATAAAATAGAAGTTATGGACCTTGACAAATCGAGTGCCTTTACAATGACATTGCCATTTGAAATTGATTCTATTCTACTTGCATCTCCAGAACGATGGCTTATTCAAAGTACTCAACAAGATAAGTTTATTCTTCAGAAAAGTTTGTCAACAAGCCCATGTCCTAATATTTTAAGAAGAGTCGATCAAGACGATTCGGGCCCCTATAAGATAGGATCCTTGCTGAATTGTAGCAAAGAAAGCTTGTCAAATGAAATGTTGGGCAAAGTATTAAATCAAAAAATTGAATCTCCAAATAGAATCGTCGCTACAAATAATACGTACGCAAGTATTGTGGTAGGCTTTCCAGAACTCGACAGTTCAAATGAGGTATTTTCATTTCCAAGAAATCAAAGGGTACACAGTTTCAGCATACCAATTATAACACAACAGGGTACTATAATCAGAACAATAGCTTCATCGAACGTTCCGTCTCCAGCGCTTTATGAAGGCAAAGCACATCCAGGCTCGTCGGGATATTTGGAAATCACAGATCCAATTGACAAAAAATTGCGTTATGTTCCGATACCAGCGTAAGTTATAACATTTTAATTATGTAACAGATTGTCAACAATCATGAAAGAACTTTGTATAAATGTATTATATGACTTGTTTTTTGATAATAAGCAATGTTATTCTACCATCATAGGCCAATGAAAGTGTCTCCAGTTACTCAATGGTTGTATGATAAAGAACTTCCACTTTATGTATCTGTAACTTCAAACCAAGGTTTGGTTACTATTGATGCTGGCGGTTGCATAAGGGTGTGGGAAACATCATTGGTTAATTTGGAGAAATCGCTCGGAGCTTGGAAAAAAATGGTAGGTGCAGACGGAGAAAGACTACAAATTACGAAGGAACGGTATTCCGGACTGGATGTGACCGCGCCAAAACATGGAAAAGTGGATCCTAATAATGATCCTCACGTTGGCGGAAATACTTGGGCTGGTGGTACTGGTGGTACGTTTAGAGAATCGAAAGATCACATTGATAAGCAATTGAAAATTGATAGATTTCTCGATTTCTCTTTGTTTCTATCTTTTTGCATACTCGTCATGAAAATCGAATCTCGTTCGAATTATTAATTTTATATTTTAACGGATCGCAGGTAGAGATACCGCTGGATTGGGCGGCAAGGGTGGACCGTACAGATTAGATGCTGGGCATACAGTTCATCAGCTAAGCGACGAAGAGAAAAACGCGGTTCCTGAACATGTCAAGAAAGCAGCTAGAGAAATGGGACTTAAGGTATTCAAACAACGCTTGAACGATATACGAATGAGCGAATACGATCACGAAATGTATAGTCAATTCAGCAATGCAGTGCAAAGAGAGGTTCAGGCATTGAGGGTGATTTTGGGTAGCTTGCAAGCCAAAAGTAATGAACGTCAGTGGTGTAGACATCAAACTTCTGGGGATTTGGATGACACGAAGCTGATAGAAGGTTTAACTGGCGAAAAAACAATCTACCGGCGACGAGCGGAAAAAGAGCCTGACATCGGCGCACCGCAGTTGAAGCCGAAGCGTCTGAAACTCGTTGTAGACGTGTCGGGCAGTATGTACAGATTTAATAGCTATGATGGACGACTCGACAGAGAAATGGAAGCATGTGTCATGGTAATGGAAGCATTCAGTGGATACGAAAACAAATTCCAGTATGACATTGTTGGCCATTCTGGCGATGATTATCGCATTTCGTTTGTTGATCACACTCAACCGCCAGCAGATAACAAGCGCAGACTGGAAGTTATTAAAGTGAGTGGAACTTGAAATTTCGCAAATTATTCTTTTCAGAGTTAATTTTTGCAATGCATTTTTTCAGACGATGCACGCACATTCTCAGTTTTGTATGTCCGGCGATCACACGCTGGAAGCTACGAAGCACGCAATATGTACTCTAGCAAAAGAGGACACGGATGAATCGATTGTCGTGGTACTTTCCGACGCTAATTTAGAACGTTATGGTATCCGACCAGAAGTATTTGCAAAGGCCTTGACGTCCAACGCAGACGTAAATGCGTATGCAATATTTATCGGATCGCTGGGCGATCAGGCGACGAGGTAAAATCTTAAGAATTAACCGCTGAATCGAGCTATCATGATTCACGACGATTGCTTTTGTTTTCAGGTTGACGAAGAAAATGCCCTCTGGCAGGGCTTTCGTATGTATGGATTTGAAAAATATTCCTCGAATTTTGAAACAAATATTTGCAGCTTCGGTGCTCAGTACAACGCGTTAAAATTAAATATAGACGGAAACACATATACCCCAAGATTTGATACATGTAACATGTAATATATGTATATAAACTGTTGATATTTTAATAAATATTTTTCTATGAAATTGAAGTCCCTTCATCGCTTGAGAAGCATTATAGGATATTGGATGGATATCGGAGTTTTTTTTTAAACTAAAAATGATGCGATGAATATTTTAAGATCCGAGCGTAGATGAAAACGGCGAGTGGAAAATGCCGGGTACGGCCAGACGACGGGCGTCTGCTTATTTTCGCTCTACACATCGACGCGTCGGAAAACACATGGAGTTTAGCATCCCGCTTAGATTCGTCAGCGCGCAAAAATTGTGTCGCGCCGGGTCGAAGCGGCTAGCTAAAACAGATTATGGCGCATCGTGGGCTTCCCTCTGCAATCGACTTATTAAATTTCCAATACTGCACTTTGACTGCTTTCCGCGGAATAACAATAGCCGACGAGGTCTATTCGCAGATAAATTGTTCGATAGCGTCTATAATTGGTTCGGTGCTCCGCGAGGGTACATAGAGAACAGCTGAGCACCTGTGGAACGTAAATACCCCGTTGTGCCGCGTCAATAGCTCGGTATATGAGGCCAGGCACGGGGGCGGGACGCACTCGCCCGGACGAAGAGCTCCGCTGAAAGAATAGGACGACCGACGCGAGATGAGGCGTTCGCTGGCGGGCGCAAGTGGAAAGGGCCTGGTCGGACGCGCCTGCGAGCTTGCAAAGGCGAAAATAAGTAGAATGAGTCAGCCAGCTGCCGAGGCCGCATCGGTGCGCGCGCTCCTCCCGTTCGATCGCGCGTCAGTTGTCACGAAGGCGCGCTTTCGAGTGCATGTGCCCTCGGAGACAGGGGGCGCCGCGGCGCAGCCCCAGCGCAGCGGCAGCTTCATCCCTCCGGAGCAGCTCAGTCGGACAACGGCCGTGGAATGGAGCGGGTCTGGAGGCGCGTCCAGAGCGCCGGTCGCCGCGGCGGCGCTGCTTCCGCGTCCAGCGGAATGTGCGTCCAGCAGCACGTGGCCGAGCAGGCGCAGGAGGAGCAGCGGGAGCAGCAGCGGGAGCAGCAGCGAGGCAGGCGCAGGTCGCGGGGACCCCAGACGATCGTGTGCGGCTGCCAGGTGCAGCCGTGCCCGGTGCACCCGGTGCTGATCCGGGTGCGCAGGAGCCAGCGGCCCCCGGCGCCCAACTGCGACTGCCCGCCGGACGCGCAGCCCTGTCCCCACCGGCCGCGGCGGGTCAGCAGGAGGTAATGCCATATATACGAATAGATACGACAGAGGAGGAGAGTCGCTCGGCGGAGGCGCGTGTACTTACAGAGCGGTTGCGCGTTGCAGGGGCGAGTCGGGCACGAGGCGCCGGCCGCAGGGCCTGTCCTCGCTGTTCGCGACTTCGAGCGCGGCGACGGCGGCGGTCCTGAGCGCGGGCACCGGCCAGCACCCGCACTGCCCGCACGGCGACGACGAGGTCTGCGACTGCGAGCGGGACGCGCGGCCCTGCCTGCACACGGTCAAGACGAGTCGGGCGGCGCGGCGGGCCAAGCCGAGCTGCGAGTGCCCGGCGGGCCAGGCCTGCGCGCACCGGGCCCTCGAGGGCCGCATCAAGCGCGTCAAGTGCCGCGTGCGCCGGGCCGGCTGCGCCATGGCGCGCTGCACCGCCGAGCTCGCCATGCTCCACCTGCACTGGCAGCTGGCCGGCGAGTGCGCGCCCTGCCGGCCCCGGGCCCTCACGCGCCGGCTCTGCCGCCGCCAGCAGAGCGACAACGAGCTCTACCGCAGCAACAGCTTCAAGTTCGAGCGCTTCGACCGCAACGCCGACGACGGGGGCTCCTCGCTCCGCAAGCAGGTACGTCCAACCCGACACTGACTTGATCTACTCGCGCGCCGCGGCATCGGGGCATCGGGACTATCGACCGTTGCTTCTCTGGACTCCTCTTGGAGCGTACAAGTATACTTGTACGCTCGTTGAAGTTTGAGAGAGAGAGAGAGAGAGAGAGAGAGAGAGAGAGAGAGAGAGAGAG